>KK118523.1:160505-170618 GCA_000611955.2 Stegodyphus mimosarum
CTTTCCTTCCCAGGCCGCCGGTCTAAATTTATTAAGTATACCTTAAAAAAAAGATATGAAATTTTAATGGGATATAGTTTTATAATTTTATCCATAACTAACAGAACTACCAATAAGCCTGGATAGCTTAAATTATTATTATAAACACAATCAGAAATAAATTTACACTTAAAAGCAAATAAATGCTGCAATAGATGCAAAGCGTTCCTTGATCTGAAATAATTTTGTTCTTGTTAAAAAGAAAAACTTCATAAACTTTCATATAGAAAGCCTTTCCAAATCCACTGTTCCTAGTTTGTAAACCCTAGTACCAATCTGAGGGACATGAAAATTTCGCCTAGTCGAAGAGAAGCATTGTAAAATTCTACTTTCATATTACAATTATGACTTGATAACTTGAGAGTTGTCAAAATAATAATCTTTTTCACTAGTAGTTGTTCACAACTTCTAGTAAAAAATGCTTGGAATGTACATGCACATAATATATGCACTGATTTCCAAAAGTTAAGCAACAAATTGAAAAATCGCGATAAATACGGTAAAAGTATTCAAAATTCTTGAAATTTGGATATGTTATGAATAAAAGTAAGTTTCACCTAGTAACATTATGTAAAAAAATTGCGCTGCCATCACTTCACGTAAATATGACACAGCTTAAAACCAGCTATTTAAAAACGAATTACTTTTCAATGAATAGCGATACGTTAAACAATTTTGTGGTAGCCAAAGAGTAAAAATGAGTTTGAAGCAAGATTTGCCATCAGAATTGTGATAAAGAGCCATAGGTCAACTAGAAGCAGGTCAGCGATAGTCTGGCGTTCCAAAATGGCCAAATCTTGACTGTTCTATGGTAAGCTGGTTGCAGAACCAATTTCTAACTACTGCTTCAACCTCTTGAAGACCTACCAAAGGTACACAAAGAGTTATGACTTCTGTAGATGACTGTATTTGCCACTTAGTGCATGTCACAATAGGATTTTACCTCCATCTCAGTTTAACTTTGCACTTATTTCTGCTACAGGAAGCACAATATCAGTACTGACAGTATGCAGAAGGCTGCATGAAAGTTTGTATGCTAGGTGACCAGCACTGTGTATCCCACTTATCTTCTGCTCTCGGAAGAAGCATTTGAATTGGCTATGTAGTCATGTGCACTGAACTGGAAATCAGTGGAGGTCTGTTCTGTTTACTGAGTCCTGCTTTGCTTAACAGAGCGATTCTCGGTGTGTTTAGATACGGACAGAAGTAAACACTTGATATCTTCTGGCTAACATAATGATGAAGAGATACCTTTGGAGGAGGTAGCGTTCTTGTATATATAAGAGTACCCTTTTGAACTCTGAATGCTCAGAAGTACAAAGAGGACATATTGGATCCTACTGTTTTCCCATATTCTTTGCAATTGGCAATACCTTAATTTTGCAAGCAGATCATTACCTTTCACACTCTGCTGCTCTCCTAGTGCTCCAACTTCCTGAAGATGAATCTATAGTTCAAATCGAAAGGCCAACATGTTTTTTTGACCTTAATCCCATTGACCATGTGTGGGATGCTCTCAGGAGGCACAGTACTGGCCTTCAGCCTCCTCCCCAAACCCTAGATGGGGTTATTGATCAATGGGAATAGTACAAATGCAGCTCATTTACATCATAAACAGAATAAGACATTGCTGTCAGGTCTGTATTGCTGTTCAGTGTGATAATACTCACTATTGACAAGTTTTTGTATTTAATTTGTTTGTCTGAATTTAGAAAATTTTACCTTCACGTTGATATCATAAAATGTATACAATCTGTATAATATTTTCTTCTGTTTCTAAGTTACAAGGTGTATAATAAAAAATTTTACAAAATTTCATCCACTTTGTTTGCTTTTTCAGTTTTTAGTTTTTTGCGTAACTTTTGTAAACCAGTATAATTGTATCATATGCATAGCTGTTAAAGATAAAAAGATATTTGTGAGATAGCAAATAACTAAATACTAACGAAAATTTTAATGAACACATGAAAGTCGTTAAGAGCGACATTAAAATTTTTGATTATTTCAGCATATAAAAGCTTTATCAACAGCTTTCATTGATATTCAGATGTACAACCAAGGGAGGTGGAAATTAAATAAGTTCAGGTTGAACTGCACGTATAAATAAAATATATATATATATATATGACATTAATATGATTTATCCTTCAATCATAAAATATTCATAACATAATTTAAAATCAAACATTAGTTTCTATATGACAATTTTAGGATTATACTTCCTATATCTCAACTTAGGACAAATTTGAAATTAAACGCTACAACATCCAAAAATCAGAAATTAAAACATCACAAAAACTAAGATTATTTTACACATGAAATAAGCTCACCTGATCAAATCCTAAAGTGTTTTGTGTTCTTTTTGGCAGAAAATGTTCAAGATGCTTTGAAACATAGATTTTAGGTTCATCAACTGCAAGAAGACACATTTTGATCAATTTATTTATAAAAAGAAATCTAAAAATTTTCATTAATAAAAAGAAATTGCTACATCTCACCACAGAACAGAAGGCAAAAGAAACAAACCCATTATCTCCACTTTCAAGTTTAAAAGTTGATCTCTGTCATCCTGAAGGCTGTTCTCCTTCTCTAATGGAGCTAGCATGTAACCAAATGGTTCTTTGTTGGTAACAAACATTTTTACACCTAAAAAATTTTGAATTTAAAACGTCTTAAACTTCATCTAACAGAATAGAAAATTTCTAATGACAATTTATGATTTTACTACATTACAGAGTTCTTCATATGAAATTAAGAATATCACAAGGATTAAATAACTTTTGCGTCAGATTACCTGATAAGAAAGAGCAAACAATACAAGAATATAGAAAAATATAAGATAATTAAAATTAAGAATCAGAATGCAGTATAACTAAGAATTTTGTGGATAATGGCCAAAACTATCCTTGCAGTTATAACAGATATCATACATCTCTTTTTAAAAAACAAATCCAACGGTAAAATAAGACGTGTGGTTTCCATACCACAAAATGACACAAATACTATTGTACATTTTTGAAAATATTCGTGTTTATTTGTCTGCAATTTGCTTTCCATGTATTTTTGCTTTGTTGTGCAGTATTTGTTTTATATATTCATTTTCTTAGTGCATGTTGCAGGAAACTTTTAAGTTCATTTGTTGTCTGTTGTATTTACTCTTGAATTTGCACTCATTTATTATGTTTGTCTAAGTTTACATGTTAATTAATACAACTTTTATTTCTAAGTCAAATGATAGTGGATTCATAAGCTAATTAGGACAGAATTGAAGATATGGGCAAATATCCCTGCAGTGGACTTTGGTAATACTGATAGTTTCTCATCAAATTTGCAAATTTTCAAATTTTATGAAAAACACGTTTTTAAAACATAAGAATGAAATATTTCTGGAAGGTTTTAGAACTGCTTACTTTCCTTTTTAGCAACAATATGAACTTGACTGCAAGTGCCTGTGGATCAACAGCAGTAGTTTAATTGAGACTCAGTTTATTACAGATAACTCTAGTGCTGAACTTGCTGCTTAGTTATTTGTGCTCTCACACTTTGTTCTGTGAGCGATTCTGGTGATCTGTCATATTTCTCACCTGTTAAGAATTTTAGCATACTAAAAATTTCAAGTCTTCTTATTCATCTGGCCTAGTTATTTCAGATCTCTACAAACATACAGCACACTACATCTGCATATAAAATCTCCATTCGTATATTATTATTAGAATATTTAGCACAATGTCTTAAAAGCTGGTGAACATACGTATGCAACATTCAATTAAAAAATGCAAGCAAATTTATAATTCCCACTTTAAATACATTAAAGGCATAAAGCAGTAAACTAACTTCTTAAACAAAATTCATATAAATAAACTACATATACTAAAAACTATAAATATCCATAAACTATAAATATACTACTACATGACACTGAAAATGCAACACCAAGAAGGAGTGGCGAGAAAGCAACAAAACTCGGCAAACAGAGAGAGACCGTAACGAACAATAAGTAACATTTATTTCAAAATGATATGCTTCATATAGACTGAGAATAGAGCCCGCTCAGTAAGTTGTAGGACCACCTTAGACGGCGATACAGAAAGCAACACGTCTAGATTCAAAGTTAACGAGACTACGGATGGTGTCCTGAGGAATGGCTCTCCATTTCCCGTCAACCATTTGCCACAGCTCATCTTCTGAATGCGACAATGTCAGGGTCTGCAAATGGCATCTATTCACATTCCAAATGTGTTCAATTGGTGAGAGATCAGGAGAGAAAGGTGACCAGGGAAGCATCTGTACACCTTCCAGAGCCCATCGCCTGATGCGGGCTGTGTGTGGTCAGGCGTTATCCTGCAGATAAAGGGCATTGCATACTCCCAGAAGGTGTGTCACCGACTGCAACACATAATCCACACATCGTTGGGCCATCATAGTGCCCTGAATACAAACTAGAGGTAACCTGGAATTGTATGCAATTGCATCCCAAACCATGATGCCACGCTGTTGTGCGGTGGGGTGTTCCACAACTGCTGCCACATTGGACTTCCCTTCACATTGACATCACACTCATATGTGCCAACTACCAATGGATAAACAGAAGTGTGACTCATCTGAGAACACAATCCTGTGCCATTTCGTCATTCACACTGCTCGAGCCCGGCATCACTGAGACATTAGCATCTGATATGGGATCTCAATGACAGTCTTCATAACGGGCACCAACAGTGCAGACCCCTAGCCACCAATCGACGGCAAATGGTTCTAGCCTATATGGGAACATCCAAAGTCTCTTGAAGATACTGCAGAAAGGAAGTAGAAGTGGTTTGCAGGTGTGCCACTATTTGGCAGTGGATGTATCAATCCATGTGTGGTTAAGTCACTCTGGCTGCGACAGCACCCCTTGAACTTGCTACATTTCTTTGTTCCAACCATCATTGCCACAACCACTGTGAACATGTCCAGGAGTGTGTCAGCTGAGATTTGCCGTATGGACCAACCTACCCCTCTCAGTCCAATCAACATGCCCCTCGTAAAATCGTCTGTCTGCTGGAACTGCCTCCTTAGAGGATGGCCTGACATTGTCTGCTATTACACACGTTCTCTGAGACAAGAACAAATTTTCTACGATGATTTCCCTAGCAGAAATAATGGCACAAAAATTTAACATTCTGCTGGTTTGTTCCCAACATGTGGTGAAAAGCTGCATATTTCCCATCATTCACATAATTCAGTGATATGCATCTGCCCTGAAATTTGCATAATTTTCGAGTTACTCCTTCTTGGTATTGCATTTTCAATGTCGGGTAGCGTATAAAGAAAGTTCTCACAGACTTACAACATTCTAGAATTTGTTCATCAAAAGAAATTTTAGAATGTTACTAGACTATCAAAAAAAAAAACATGTAACTTTCCTTGCCTTGCATTAAAGGGACAGCATTAAATCAATTAAACTTAAGAACAAGGCCAACAAATTTCACAATGAAGTTTAATGTCTATTCTAAAAATAAAATAAAAACAAATCTAATGAATCATGATGTCACATTATCATGTGGTATGTCTAGTAGCTTAAGTGAAAACCCTGAACTATTCAAAATGATAGTGAGAAACATTAAAATATTGTTACGAAATGTTCAGCCACGGTATGATAGCTTCCCTGCAGAGCAGGTTTAGGGTTGCCATATTTGGCGAGAAATCGCCCGTTTGGCGACATATGGCAACAAAATTGGCAATATGTTATAGATGCATGGAGAACCTTCTGGAACGAATTCTTACTGGTTTAGCCCAGAATGTTCTTGAACACAAGCCAAAAGCTATATAAGCCCTGCTGGTACGTGGAGAGTAAATCAGTGGGGAGTCAGTGACTAGTCTACCGAGTTGATAGCAAGTGTCTTGTAGTCTAGTGCCAAGTTGGTCGTCGAATGCATCAAGAGAGTCTCTTAGTGTATCGCAAGTTCGTGCATCGTCAAGTTTTATCTTAGAGTGTGTTGAGCTCCGAGAATGGCTGAACCGAGTCAGGAGATATACTCTAGCATATCATTGAGTGCATCACGAGTTCTAGCGTGGAGAGTTTCAAGAGTACGTGGAGTTCCGGGCACGATTGAGTACAGTCGAGAGCTGTACTCTGGTGCTTTGCTGTGAAGATGTCTCCACCATTATAGCCTGAAGGCTGTGTTACTGATCATTCCAGCGTATTTATAGTTGTTCTTCGACGACTGTAAGCATGCTTTTGGAGCTGTCTTGAAAAGTACTGGCCAATAAAGTTTGTTTTGATACTTCATCAAGTGTCACTGTTGTTATTCACTCCAAATCTGAGAACCCTTAACATACGTGCGAAGAAGAAAAGAGAAAAACGTAACAATATTAATAAAACCATTACAACAGCCCAACAGCAAATGCAATTTTTGTATAACAGATACATTACCTAAGACAGAATTTTAAATTTATAATTAATTCCTCCTTTCCCCCTTTTAATTCTGATTTCACTTCACATAAAAATGTCTCATATGCACAATTTTCTTCCAAACAGCAAAAGCAAAACAACAACAACAAAATTATTTTAACAATAAATATGGGAAAAACTTAAAAAATTAATAAAAGTTTACAGGTTTTTTTTATTATCTCTATGCATCAGTACTTCCCAGGGTATTACTTGTCAATCATATTGAAAATTCACATAGAACAGACCATAATTATCCACAGCTTATCTCTACTCCAGTACAAACTCTGGTAAATAAGAAGACTTATTTACCAGAGTTCGTACTTTGTAACCAATTTCCATTTCTTATTTTAAAATTTTGTAAATAGTTTTACTGACATGCCATTTTCATCAAATATCTTCTGTTTCAAACAATTTGATTGCATGAAAATAGGAACACTTGCATATTTTGAACAAAATACCACATGCCTGGAAATAATGGTTTGTTTTTACTCTATTTCTTAGCTACTCTAATAAATGCATTATGCAGAATGCAGTAAAAATTCACTTGAGACTGATAATTGTTAAAGGCTTACCTAAAAATGATGCAATGCAGACAGGTACTAGCTTTAATTGATCTAAAACAAGCACTATGATAAAAAGAAACCATCCCCACCCTTAGTAATTATACAAAATTGCTATATTTAATTGTATTTGACTAAACTTGCTAACAGTTATTTCCAAAAAAGATGCCCTGATTCTGCAGGAGAATTTTGTTTGGTGGGATTGAGATGAGTCATTTGCTCACTCCAAGTCAAAATGTTACAAAAAATAATTGTCAAAAACAACAGTTCTAATTATGTTTTAAGCATTATATTATGCCCAGTTATTTATTGTTGTGTTTCAATAAAAGAAAAATCTAGAATGACCACATATGACATTAATACAGTCCATTGAAAAAAAATTCTTTGAAAAGATAGAAGGAATAAAATACTGTACCTTTTTGTAAGAACGTGGAACAACTTTAAGGATTGCCACGACAGTCACAGGAAAGCAGAATCATGAATGTTATTACTAATGGTGTATTAAATGGCATTCGCTAATACATTGTGGCATTTATGTTTAATTTTTGGGGGGGGGGGTTATGAACAGTATGTAACCAAAAGAGAAATACAGATTAAGTGCTGAGACAATAAAAATTATTAAGACAAATCTGTGCCATGAATTGAGATAATCACTGTGTAAACATTTTATCAGAGAAATAGTCATAATACAATCATGGCAAAATTTAGTTCACTGGGTTTTGTTACTAAAAATTAAAGTAAATTAACACGTTTTATGTTTTCTATTATCCTTCTTTGGCATCATTAATCCTTGTCAAATATGTGCCATGCCAGCGTATTTATTTTTATCTCATGGAAATATTGTCAGCCTAGTTCTATACATATTCTATAGAGTGGAGAATTTAAGGACTACAAGCTTGTCTAGCTTTTCAAGCTAAACTGTGACAGAAATTCAAACACACAGTTACCAAAACAGAACATCAGTCTATAATATTCACAGCAAGACAAGCATTAGCATCAGCAGTAGACTTTGTTTTAATCTGGAACACAGCAGACCAAATTCTCACTCTTATTCATAAATTGCTAAACTTTAACTGGTTGCCACACTAATCTACATATATTCTGAATAAGCAAAACTTGTGGTAGGAGAAGAAAGGGAAGAGGTAAATTAAACTGCTTTTTTGTTAGTACGAGAGTGTAAGGATTTAGTTCACAGTCCACTGCCTACCAGATTAAAACAAAGGCTATCCTGATGCTAATGCTGATCTTGCTGTGAATACTGTAGACTTGCCAAGCCATTAGGATTTCGAATCTGGACCTCTTGAATATGTGCCAAGTGTGCTACCATTACACCACAAAGCATGCAGAAAGGAGGGAGAAAATACTTTATAGACTGAGGTTCTGTTTTGGTAAGTGTGTGCTTGAATTTCTGTCATGGTCTAGACAAGCTTGTAGTCTTCGGTCAAATTAGATTGTTGAATTTATAACAATTGTGAATTTGATTATTAAATCAGGTTCAGGTTGACTAGTAAATTTGCTCTTGTAAATTTAAAGTTAATCATACTAGAGCGGTGAAGTAGAATAAATTCAAAATGTTTTAATTCTGTGTCTGTCTGGCTGATGTATGGTGGACATTCTCATTATAAAAATTCATCTTGCAGAACATATGGCATTATAATTCACCTAGTTAAGTTATTTGTAACCCATAGCAGGTGTTACCTGCAATTTCAGTGTTTCTCAAATCAAAATAATTATGCATGATGTAGATGTATTACAGATAAGATTCTTCTAGACTTTAAAGTATCAGGAGGATCTTTTTTCGTTTCATAATTGCTGTTTGTGGTAATGAATGTAAAGTTTAGAAATAAGTATACACAGTAAAATATTTAACTTACTATGAACTGGAAACAGTATTTATGAGGAATATTTATAATAACCTGCCATTGAAATAAAATACATTTTACTACTTATTTAATTTTATGCAAAATAAATTATGAAAAATAAATTGTTTTTATTGCTGCCCAGCTGGTATAGTGGTTAGTGACACTAGCTGCTGCACTCATATGCCTGGATTCAAATCCCAGAGAAGGCATGGATGTTTGTAAGCAAACACTATCATCTATGTGGCAGAGGTACTCAAAATACACAGCGAGTTGAAGGTCTACTTGAGAGACTGGTGGTAATGAAAGTGGTGGAGAACCTCAGACTGCCCCACAGGGTGTGCTCCCTCAAAATTGGGATGTAACTACACAGTTAGTGCAGCAGAAATATACTTGTATGACCAAAAGTTCTTGTTCACCTTTCTTCTCATTCAAATTAACAGGAAAAAAAATATTAGATATCATTACTAAAGTTAGAAAGATGAATGCATAAACCAAAAACTTCCAGACGTGACCGCTTGAAAACATAATTTTATTATTCCATAATAATGCACATTAAATCCGTTTTTTGTAGACAAAATAGTTTTAGACTGTAGTTAGCAACAATAATAATTATGTACATGGGTTTTAGGGTAAAGAACAATACAGCAAAGCAGAACAGAGGTTTGGCATGGCAGGAAAAGTTCAGAAGAAGAAGTGATATAATCTAGTCTAGTCTGGACAACTATTGCTGGGATATTGCCAATTATGAGCAACTTATCCAGCTCACTGAGGAATTGCATAGAGCCCCTGACGTGCAATTTCCTTAAATAAAATAAAACCAAATATGCGGTATGAAAGAGATGCCGTTTGCATCGCAAGGTTGCAATAAACCAAAGTCCTGCAATGTAGAGAGAAGTCCTAACTAAAATCCTGACTGTGGCAGAGCCGCGTTAGTACATGTCTGCGTCCTAACCAGTGCACATGAAAGTAACACAATTTATTAAACTTTAGTTATACAATACAATACAATACAAATACTGAATTAATACATGAAATATAACATAAAAAATGATAATAAACATTGAAATTCTTGATTAAATATGATAACTAGGATAAATAACGAAAGCCTATTTACATATGTAGAAGTTGAAGCAATGCTCTAACAACTACTAAGTTGGGAAATTCAGATCCCTTAGTAAGTGAGCCGCATATGGCCTGATGTTGTAATCCTCATCTAAGGCTA
>KK118523.1:172216-192889 GCA_000611955.2 Stegodyphus mimosarum
TGTTGCGATGGTTTCACCGTGGCATTCGTGTACGCAGTTTTAATCTCTTCTGTCATCATGTGTATAGCAGTCTCTATGTCTTGCGTAGTATTGAGATTATCTGTGATATGAGTCCTCTCAGCGAGCTGATAATTAAATAAATGCCAGTCAGTTTTACTCATAAGTTTGTTTGCAATTACTTGAGTAGTACCCAGAGTTATGATAACAGGAACATGATCCAAAGTTAAATCTTGCAAAACTTCTAAACACAACGGTATAGAAGTCGTAGAAAGAACCACATCTAATATATCACCTCTTCCCGGACTGTTAGGGAGATAAGTGTATTCAACTGGTGCATAAAAGTATACAGGGTAATTTAATATGAAATCCAGAAGAACCTCTCCATTCCTATTTGTGCGCCTGCATTTCCATTCTTGATGCTTCGCATTTAAGTCACCTGCGAACAGAGTCGGCTTATCATTCGGTAGTAATTTTTCTAATACATCTTCTTTCAAAATTTTATTTGGCGGTTGATACATAGAGGTGAAATACATAAGTCCATAGTCCGGTAAAAGTACAGATACAGTGACTGAATCATGTCCATTGCTACGGTCGGTATTGATCAAACACGACTGTAGATTACTTTTTACAAAAATTGCCGCACCACCCCCACAATGCGCGAGTCGATCGCAGCGATAGCTTTTAAAGTTAGATATGTTTATTGTACAGCTTGGCATAGCATGCGTTTCAGTGAGCAACGCTAAGTCTATATCCTGCAAATGCATAAAATATTCAAGTTCATGAATTTTATTTAGAACGCCTCGTGCGTTCCACATCACTAATCTTATTGGCGCACGATTATTAGTGTGTCAACCCATTATCTAATTTTTGAGGGGTTTTATTATCCTGATTTTCTGTGGTGATCTGTCGAACTTGTTGCGATATTTGAAAACCAGCCGTCTTGATGACGGCAACCAATTCTGCAAGGTCTGCAAAGACCTTCTTCGCCTCAGTTAATGTTTCCGAGTAAATACCGGCGGATAACGCCTGGGCATAACTTTTACCCTCCACAACTCTATTCTGATATGTTTTATTTTGTTCACTCTTCTTTTTGGGGAATTTCTCACAACCTCGATAACTCGAGGTGTGAGAAAGCCCACAGTTCACGCAGCGTAATTGTTTCTCTAAATTATGTTTATCAGGGCAATCCCTTGATTCGTGTTCCTGACTGCAGCGGAAGTGACATAATTGCTCATGAAGCAGTATTTATACTAGGGAAGTGCATATGTACAGCTAAGCTGCAATTGGTTAATTTTAGGTTTCAGTTCCCTTTTACAAGCAGTGTTATATAACGTGGAAAGACCTCGAATTTGGAAGAACAGATGAACTTAGGGAGACAACATCAAATTCAGAATACTCAATTTTGAGATTGCAGAGCATTTCTTAATGTAGCCATCGTATTTTATTATATCTTACATATTCCCCTCTTCAAAAGAAAGGTTCAGAGAGCATTTTCGGAGAAAAAAGCATTAAGCATTAGTGAAGCAAAAGAAAGTTTATCATATGAGGAAAGACATGAGGAAGCATCAAGGACATAGCCTGCAAGTTTTTTTGCAACTGCTAGTCCAATGGTAGGTTACGCGCTTACCATGGTCGTAACGGGTGACGGGGAATCGGAGTTCAATTCCGGAGAGGGAGCCTGAGAAATGGTTACCACATCCAAGGAAGGCTGCAGATGCACAAATTACTCACTCCCAGAATGGGCAGGTAGTGACAAAAAATAACAATACGGGACTCTTTTGAGGCCCCATAATGGGAATGACTACACCTTAAATCATTTAACGAGGATCAATTGGAGGGCAAGTCCGGTGCCAGCAGTCGCAGTAATTCCAGCTCCAATAGCGTATTATATCTTACATATATAAATATAAACTTCACATTTTTTTGTCCATTTAATGTTTGTTCAGCAGAGATCTGTATTTCATTGCCTGCTACACATATAACTTTTAAAAACTCTTGTTTGTCTTTAAGATTAAGAACGGCATTCTTTTATTTGAAAAAGTGAACTCCGGATCCCTTATACTCACATTTAGGAAAATTTTATCCTCATTACATTTAAAAAAAAAAAAAATTTCCTCCCATGTGACAAATATTGACTGAGGTATTTAGTTTGAAACTTTGACACCATTTTCTGCTTGCCTTGAGGGGTCGATTAATAAATTTGAATACTTCGACATTGATTTTCCCCTTAAATCAATTCAAAATTATATGCTTTTGTGATATATTAATGTGTAATATTCTTTAATTTTGTTGCGACTGGTATGATGAAAGAATTTTCTTGCAATCAAATGCTACAAATATGCAATTAACATTTTCAAGAAGTTCAGAATCATAAACTAATATCATACATCATCATTTAAACAAGAAATACTTTTAACTTAATAATTTTAATGAGTTGGCTCTGCACAAATAATGAAGTCCGCTAGATGTTTTCTAGAACACGAATGTTTAAGAGTCTGAATGAGATGTCCTTTTTGAAAAATTTTGTATTGATCAGTATGTTTCATGACAATTTCCGTAGAAATGCTTGTCACTAAATATACTAACATCAGAATCCTTTCTTTACACAAATATTTTATTCTCAGTTACATATAAATGCATACATCTTGCTCTTCAATTTGTATATAGTTCCTGAATATGATCTGAAAAGTTAAAATAAAATATCTCATAATTTTTTTTTGTACGATGGTCACACTTTTTCTATTTTATTTTGTATAATGAGTAAAAACATTTTCTACATATAAGTACTGGAACTGAAGGAATGCATAAAATGTTGGATTTAATAATTTAAAAAAATTAATTTAAAGATGCTGAAATATGAATATTTGCATTATTTAAAATATTTCTGTAATTTTAGCTTCTGCCTGTAAAAAAAGAAGAATTATGGGACTTTTATGAACACAGTGTATGGTTGTGTGTGTGTACATATATATATATATATGTATGTGTGTGTGATATTTTAATAGATGGGCACAGAAATGATGAAGCTGAGCAATCAGGTCACATCAGAATCTGAGCGTTGTTTGGGCTGAGTGGAAAGCAGCAATTGATGACACCGAAGAATTTTACTTTAAAGTTCCATATCTTTATTCACATAAACGGCACATCATTTTGTTTGAGACGATAAGCTCCAATTTACGTGTTAGTGCAGAACTGAGTAGCACAGTGATCGGCGAGCAACTCAGCTTTCTCAGCTTCTGTGTATGCAATTCTGATGGGGGGCCAGTTAAGGGTGGAATGGTGGTGTAGCATCTCTTCAGTTTGGAAGTTGCTTTCCAAACAGAGTTATCTTCTCCTGAGAGAGGGGATAGGTAGGTATCCCAGTTCTTGTCTGAATGTTGTTGATTCAGGATACTGACTTGTCGATTGAGCTGATTCAATAGAACTTTGTCTGGAGGGTAGTGTGATCATTGCCACTGCCTTCGAGCAGTATTTCTTGTTTTAATCAGGTTGGTGAACTTTTTGCTGCAATTTTTCTTCTGATCTGTAACAGAGGTATTGCAAGGCATTTTGCATATCTGTTGTGAATGTTCTAACCAAGTCTTCTAAATCATCACCAGTTTGTGGTGTCAGGATGAATAGTGAAGTGTTATCTAAGGCTTTGGTATATCCAGACCAGTTGGTAATAAAGGCCTTATTGATGTGGGAGGTTATGAATAGAGACATCAAGCTCAATCATAACTGGATTATGATCTGAGGAGAGTTCATTCAGACTTTCAACATGCTTTGAAACACAAAAAAAAAATGTTCCTGATGGACTGTCATAATGTGTTGGGTTTTCTGGAGCTGTAATTGTAATACTGGCCGCATGGACAAAATTAGTAACTACTGTTCCAAGGTACGTGTTATTAGTTCAGTTCCACTCATGGTGTGCATTAAAATCTCCACCTAGAATAATTCCGTTGTTGATACAGGATAAGGCTTCAAAGTCTTGCAAAATCATCCCTCGTGATCTTTTTGCAAGACAAATTGACTATTGAAAGCAAACTTACTTAAACCAGAAATTTTGTTTACATTGGTGGGTGCAGCAGCAGCAGTGGCTGCGGTATCAGTATGCCTTTCTACTGGTGGAACATTAACAGCTTGTGTAGACTTCAACATTTATGCATAATTAATTAGAGGCTTTACAGTGGTTACCTGTTAAGTGGTACATAGGCGGAGACAATAATGATTGGTCATGTGGTAAGTGGTGTGATGGTGAGAGCTAAGGCCTCTAGGGCTAAAGGCTGTGGCAGTGTATTGTGGTATGAGTGATGGAGCACTTTATAGAATAATTAGGCCCCCTCCAGGACATTTCCTAGTTCTGTTCCTGTCAAGTCCGTACAATACATAATTAGCAGTAATGAATGATACACTAGTACTAAGTTTTTGTTCTTGTAGGACTAATACATCAGGGCTATACCAATTTAGAAGAACTTGCAACTCATTAATTTTATGCATAAGACCATTTGCATTCCATGTTATTATTTTAAATACAATACATAACTTAATTCTGGTTTGATAACCTGTTGATCTAGTCTAGGACGACGTAAAGTACAAACATTTTCTCCATGTAGGTTTCTCATTGTTTTAATCTTAACATATGCTTTTTATAGATTTGAATAACACTAGAGATAATGGTACCAAGTTGTTTTTGAAATTCATTCATAACATTGAATAATGATGAAAGTTCAGAAAATTGACTATTGAAAGCAAACTTTCTTAAACCAGAATTTTTGTTTACATTGGTGGGTGCAGCAGCAGCAGTGACTGCGGTATCAGTATTCCTTTCTTGTGGTGGAACATTAACAGCCTGTGTAGACTTCAACATTTGTGCATAATTGATTAGAGGCTTTACAGTGGAATTTTTGAGAGGATTAGCATTTTTTTTCCTTAGATACAGAAAATTTGGGACACCCCCTGCAAGAAGCAGTGCGATGACCTTTACAGTTGGCACATTTAAGATTATTTATGCGAACTACAAATGTATGTTTCTTTGGTTTATAAAGCCTTCTTATATTATACATTCTTTGATTTATATTATTATTATTAATCTGATTTTGATGTACATCTTTGATTTATTCATTTGATTTATATTTCTATGATGTTTAATATATTTTGTTAATAATATTAACAGATATGTAGACTAAAGAAAATGAAAATATAAACAAGCACAGTCTTTACAAAACCATGCTGGATTTGAGCAAAAGAGAATCAATGTATAGAATGATGTTAGACAGCATTCAGATTCAGACAGATACTCAAGTGATAAACAACATAAACTTTCAAGTAAACAATGCAAAAAATGTATGCTACATAGATGATTTGAAACATACCAGATAATTTTGCTGAAAATGCAAAAGCTATGATGTCATCTACAGGTCCAGAATAACCAGCTATCTTCTTTGGATCAAATGTTAAATTCAGCGACTTCTTCTGACGCAAGTTCACCAGCACTGCAGAATGCACCATTGGAACTTCAAATGTGCCAATTTTTTCTCGTTCAAGGATTGGTAAGTAGTCTTCAGTTCTCCTATAATAACCCTTAAAAATAAAGACATAACTGACTAAATGAATAACCACATTAATTATTTTAGCAGCTATTAATGACTGCCTTTTAATTCACAAAAATATATGTGGCTCATATATTTTTCTTACTTGACATATACACATTTTAAACTCATGAAAAGCTAAAACATGCATCAACATTAAAGACAGAAATATCTCAAGATGATCTATAAAGAATACAATGGTAAATTATAAATATATGCATTTTCTTGAAAAGCAAATTCAAGCACCTTTTCATTTTCCACCACTAAAAAACTCAAATATTTATCATAACAAATTAAAAAAGAAAAATACTGTAGCTTTTATTAATTATATTCACAAATAAATAGCAGACAAAACACAGCAAATTAATGTAAGCTATGCATTCAAATAAGTACAATTAATCACCTGCTCAGTCATTCCACACCAAAAATTTGAATATGCACCCAAAGTCTCTATCAGAGGTGCAACAACTATCCTGAAAGTAAAAATCAAATAACTGACGTAAGAAAAAAGAACACTTAATTTTACATAAAACTATGCCATAATATTGCAAGGTATCTTACATTTATTAACCAATTATCATGATTTAAGTCTTTTCTATAACTTTTCCTGTGTGTATCCCTCATCAGAATACAAATTAGGTTTGTGCATATTTAAACTGAGGATTTTGAATTTTTATCTCCTGAATCTTCCGGCTAGCACATATTGCTGATATGATTCTTGCCACCTCTGTTTAAAAGTTATATTTCGACTAGCTGGTGTTTTAAAATATGCATCGGTAAAATATGAGCAGCTTAAATTAGTCTATTTTATGTGTAATCTTAGACTATGTTTTTATGTTTCAATTTAACTCTGTTATGCCAATTTAAATATTTACAAGTAGTAGAAGTTCCATCTGTAATACAAGTTGTGCCTGTTCTGTTAACTTAGGATTCAATAAACAGGCTACTTTAACCCTCTTCAATATTTTACGAGTTGTTTAAGAAATAGCGATAATTCCCTATTAGTCTAGCAAGATCTGCAGGACTTTAGTTTCCAGCCAGATAAAAAAAAATGGCCAAACTTCATGATGACAGGAGCCACAGAGTAGATTTCATGAATGTTCGAGGGCCACAAATCCATATTTATACCGTTTCAAAAATAATAAGACATGTTTCCGATGGAAAGAAACTTTTGAAGTAAATTAATGAGAATTTCACGTTTATATGTGATTAACATGGTTATATATAAATGTAAATAAGTATTTTTTTCTCTGGTCTGTATTCAGAAAAGTATGGTCTTTAAGAATACAGTTATGTAAAACATTTTTCATTTCAGTGAATTATAAATAATTAGTTTAGAAAAAAAGATTGTTTTTTGCTTTAACTCAAAAAACAGTCTTTTAGAAAAATAAATGAAGAAATGCAAGTCAACACGCACTGCAGAAACTTTTATTCGAGAAAGAAAAATTATTTAAAAAAAAAAAAAGCTATCAACTTTTTAAATCTTTTTCATAAAAATGAATAAATTTGATTTTTCATGGGGGGTCACATACTGAGACCAAATCCAGCTTTAAATAATTGAATTTATTAATTAGATGCAAAATGGATTATAAGTTACATTTTGATTCTTCTACAGACCTTCGAATCCTCAGCTATCAGAAATTCTTAGAAAGATTTTAAGCTCCAAACATCGAATCTTAGAACTTCGTCCATCATTCGAATGTTTTAAATCCTAACCTTAGAAATCGTTAAACATTTAATCCAAAACTTTTACTAGTTAAGTGATGCCCAGTATATAAAAATTAACTAAAAATTAAACTGGATTGCAATGGTATCTGAATCATGAGTGTCACTCCTATTGGCTCTGAGTGTTATATTATTTTAGTGTAACATCCGGTGAAATCTGCCAAATTTTTATGTAATCATTACATCTGTGCATAGTGGTGGTATATGGTATTATTGCAATTGTGTTGTATTCATTATGCTATAATTATTTTTCATTTAGGTTATTATACAGTGTTATTGTAATATGTGCTATTATACACACTTTTGCAACAAAACCGAAGCACCAAGAAAGACTTTTGTGATTGTGGCGAAATTTGGTATGCAAAAGCATCTTGATCGAACATGCAAAAGTTTCAAGGCAAATGAACAGGAATTGTGCTCATAGCGCGCATTTCTAGTGCACGATTTGCAAAGTATAAAACCAGTAACAGAGGTGGAAAATTTATCTTTCTTTGTTGCTGCCATTGTAATTCCGTAAAGAAGCAACTAAAGATGCCATAATGATGATATCAAAGATCTTAGAGACAACTAAACGACTTCAAACGTGGTCGCATTGTAGGGTTGCATGAAGCTGGGTGGTCATAACGAGCAATAGGCAGCCACCAGCAGCATACAGACACTGCTGTGCGAAGATGTTGGCAGCAATGATTGCTATAAGGAAATTGCCGATGAAATGAAGGCTCTGGAAGGCCAAGGAGCACAAATGCGAGGCAAGATAGGATGATTGTTCGCCAGGCCCAAACCGCCCCAACGGTATCATTGTCGACTATCCAACGCATTACAGTCATGTGTATGCCTTTTGTGGTACTGTCCACTATCTTATGGCGCTTGTCTGAGGCAGGGTTATGCTCACAGAGGCCTTTGACCCCACAACACTGATGGAGTCGTCTGGAGTAATGTCACAGCCGATCGTGATGGCTGCCATAAGACTGACATCGTATAGCATTTAGCGAAGAATCCCGCTTCACTTTTGAAGCAGATGACCAGTGTGTTCGTGTCTGGAGAAGATGGAGCCAGTGGTCTCAATCAGCCTTTGTTTTACAAAGGCACACAGCCATAAACCCTGGTGTGATAGTGTGGGGTGCTATTTCTTATGACAGCAGGTCATCTTTAGTCATCCTCCGTACATCTTTAACACCTCAATAATATGTTGATACCATTCCTGCGGACGGTTACATTACCCTTCATGGCACATCATCTTGGGGACATTTTCCAATAAGATATTGACAGGCCACATACCGCTCGCATATCTCTGGACTGTCTCAGTACTTACATATTATCCTATAACTGCGAAAGTTGGGTACTATCGAACTATGAAAGTTAATATAGATTCTACCAAAATTTTACCAGGAACTGGTGCTTTTTTATTTCCAACAGTATTCGGCATGTTTCATTTTCACACTTAAAGATTTTTTCACTGATTTCTACTATTTTATTAGGCCCTCCAATGTTAAAATAAGTTCTGTTTATAAAACTATGAGTACACAGTTCCCACAGACTATTGTTAGAAAATCTATTACTATGTAATGGCATAAAATGTAAATAATTAATTTAAATGTCACTTGGATGGAAAAAGCATCGAGTAGTTTGAAAAATATGCAGAAGATACAGCAAATGTTCCTCTTCTGTCTCACTCAGACCCAGAATTACTTTTTTCGTAGTGTACAGATTCTTTGGATTGGGCAGTAGGTTCAGTTTTACAACAATTCAAAAATCATGATTGGAAACCAATCGGATTTATTCCAAGAAGCTTAATCTCACACAGCAAAATTAGAGTACATTTGATTGTGAACTTCTTGCAATTTAGCTTTCCATTAACTATTTCAAACATTTGCTAGAAGAACAAAAATTCAGAGTGTATACTGACCACAAGCTCTTAATCTGTACATTTTCCCAAAAAGCCGACAGACCGTTTCCAAGACAAATTCAGCAACTTTGATATAATTCAGAATTTGTAACAGATATCTAAGTACATTACAAGTACGAATAACATAGCAGTAGATACTTTGTTCAGAATCAAAGAAATCATCTTAATTAATTACGAACAAATTGCCGAAGCACAAGAGAGAGATTGTGAATTTGAGACATTGCAGAAATCTACAAATTCGACTTTTTAACAGTTTTCCCTTCCATCTGGAAAAACTATGGTCTGATACTTCAACACAGCATATTACACTTTATATACCTAAGAGTTATATTATAAAAATATTTCATCAATTTCATGAATTATCCCATCCTGGCATTAGATCAGCAATAAAATTAATCTATTAAAATTTATTTAGTCAAATATTAAGAAAGATGTTCAGCATTGGGCAAAATCTTGTATTCCATGTCAAAAATCTTAAAATATCCCAGCACACAAAATCAATGGTGAATATCAAAAGCCATCAGAAAGATTTCAAGAAGTACATAACCTTGGTCCATAACCACCATCATTTTTAGTGGTGTAGCAATGAAGGAGGAAGAAAATTTAGATTCTGATGAGCTTAAGCTCAGCTAATATTGGGAATTCCACATTTAACTTTCTGATTTGATTTAGTTATTACTTTGTTTTGTTATTACAGCTATTTTCTTAAAATTTAAATAAAGTACATCCATTATTCAGCCAAATATATCAGAAGTCAAAATGCAGTAATAATATACAACTTTTTAATTCGATTCAGCAGTTAGACCATATAAGAATTCTTGAAATATTTTAATACAAAACCCGCTAGCATTGCAAGGTTATGAGAGGTTGTATCTGCAGATATTTTTAAAATGGCTTTGAATAATTCATAACTAGCTACCATACTTCATAGATGATAACCATGAATTTGAAGTTTTTATGATACCACAAGTAAAAAGCAAAACTTTCTGACTAATGAAATATGTGAAGAAATTCTAAATGTAGATCATATGATATACTTCAAGTCTCCCATTGTAATGACAGTGCCCTAACATCAATACATTAAAGGATGGAAAAATATGCAGTATGATTTTAAATCCAGAAAAAATTATTATTTTGGTTTTTGAGTCACATTTTAATTTTAAAATGTGATTATTCAAACACAACAATTCTTTGTTCAGAATAGAATCTATTTCTTAATAGGAAAAAAAGAGAGAGAGGAAGATAAAAAAATGTAGCAGTTGTTTCAGGAAAAAAGTCAATGAAACTGGTTATCCCCGACACTGAGGAAATAGGCTAAAAGAAAATGGTACTGCTTTTGTGCAAAAGCACAAAATTTTCTGATTAAGGTATTAAAGTTGTGGAGACATTAGGTATTTTTTTTTAAAGGAGAGATGAAAAAATGCGCAATGCCTTCGCCGGGACTCGAACCACAGACCTCTCGAATGCATCGAGCGTGCTGAACACTACACCACAAAGGCATGCAAAGAAGGCAAGCCACCTTAGTAGTAGCAACTATGCACATAACTGTTTTTTTAGCAACCATTCTTACAATTATTCAGTCAAATGCTGACATTTTTGTATGCATTCTTTTTTGTTGTATTCCAAGTTTCAATAGTTTTTATAAACAAATGATGACATTTTTGCTTACACTTAGTTTTAAAATATGAGCTTCTGGAATTTGTAAGCAATGGAAGAAACTATGGTAGAATTTCTGCAGGAATACAGAATATTGGTGAAATTTTTCTAAAGGAAACAACACAGAAATAAATTTCCTAAATAACTGTTAATGTGAAGGTTTCACAAAGCTAAATCTCCACAGTGCTGTGACGCTTTTTATGCAAAAAGAGATCGCTGTCTACTTTGGAAGAAGTACAGTGCAAAAAATTACAGAGAGATTTGAATAAGAATGTAAGCATTTTATTTTTTTTATTATATCAAGTAATTTTTATTTAATAACTCAAATTTGTATTTTAAATTGCTAAAATATGTTTTCTTTTTATATGCTAATAATGTTTACTGACTGACTATAAATTTCAACAGTTGGGAATTTTTCTAAAAGACAGACAGCAAATTCACCAACTTGCACTTGATAAGTAACTTCTACCTTTTCATCTATAAGAAAATCACCAAATTGTATCAAGGTGGTTGTGTTAATATGAAAGTACCCTGATTAATAGAATATGTAAAGAAATGCTAAATAGAGATGACAACAGAACTCTTTATTGCATTGACAATGACCTAATCGTCAATTAACAAACAGACAAAATTGATGGTATGGCTTTAAATCTCCAAAATATCACAACTGATAATGAAAAATGATAAAAAGAGGTTGTTGAGAATGAAAAAATTTCATCTGACTATTCAGTGAGAAATCGCAAGATGACAACTATGTAACGTGAGTAGCAGAAGAAGAAATTATAACCCTTGATCATATTAAACGGAAAGTATTAACACATAAAATAAAACTACTTAAGCAAATATTGAAAAAAATGTTAAATAACACAAGATAAATATTAACTTTTTTTGCATGCGTGTGTAAATTTTGGTTCTTTCGAAGTCAAAAAGTGCTTTGTTATTTCACAAAGAAACATTTTATAATTTTAATTTTGTAATTTCCATATGTCATTTTACTTCATTTCACTAAATGATTTAAGATCTGGAAATTTCTGAAATTTTTTTTTTTCCACACTATTCTGATGATTTTGGTCTTGGACTTTGCACTGTAGTACATCTTGCACTATATCTAGCTGCTATAAATAATTACTATAAGTTATTTGAAAAGCTTGATCATGGTTAGTTTGAATGAACAGGATTTTGGTGGATACTAAGACTACAAATCTAAGAGGACACAGAGAATATATCAATAAAATATTTTACATTAAATAACTATTAACTTACTTTTCTTCTTCAACTAAAAATTTCAGAGTTCTTTTATTTACTAAAAACACATCACTGTCTAAAAACTGAAAAACAGACAAATGTTAGTAAAAATAAATTAATTAATAATCTAACAAAATTAATTAGTAAAATTAAAAACAACATGATCATTATGGATAATTTGTCAATAATGCTTATACAGATTTTTAAAGAGCATTAAGAATCAAATGTATGAAATTTAATGCTTAATTGACATACACAATTAAGTGTTTAAATTATAAAAAATAACTACATTCACAAATACTTTTAAAATGAAATAATAAAATATAACTACACAAAATTTGAAAAATGTGAAATTAATAGCTACACGCAAAAATAATTACATATGACAAAGAACAATAACTTTCCTTCTATCCACTTCACACACAGTAATTGTAGCACAGTGTAAAGAAATTCTACTCTGACTTAGTGACATAGTCGATTAACTATTAAAGAAAGCCCCAACATAAAACAAACGGAAGCTTAAAATACCAGGTGCGTCATAAATTCGTGCAAAGTTCAAAAATTAGTAATAAAAAAAGGAATGCACAGAAAAATTTTCTGTTTGCGCCAATATGGTCCGAAAGACATTGGATTTTTTTCCAAAAATAAGCGACAGAGGGCGCTCACACATCATACTGAGACGTTTTATTCAAATCACGCAAACAGAAACAGGCAATCAAACAGATCACAATAACATGACACTATGCATTTATTTTATAGTAACAGATGTTCAACATTACCACCACCACAAGGTAATAGGCAAGTGCGGCGTGTCACTAACTACGCCCATTACAGTGGAGTGTAGAAAGTCGGCAGCGAAGGTCAGTCGAATGGCATTTTTCAGTTCCACCAGTGTGGTTAAGGAGACCCTGTACCCATGAGACTTTAAGTATCCTCACAACCAAAAATCTGCCGGGGTCAAGTCTGCTGATCTTGAGGGCCACTGAATCTTACAATCGCGACTTATTACTCGGTCTTCGGTGAAAGATTCCACCAGGAACGTCTTGACGTCACGTGCAATGTGGGGCGCGGCACCATCCTGCATGAAGGTGACAACAGGTAAGGCATGTCTTTCCTGCAATGCAAGCACAATGTGGTCACGCAAATGCATAAGATACCGTGCTGCAGTGACTATACAGGTTTTCACGCCGGATACAGGACAAGGTTCTTCAAAAAAGAAAGGGCCCAGAATAAAAGATGCGGTGAAACAACACTAAACAGTCACATGAGGAGAATGCAGTGGCTGGCTTTGGTATTCACGACGTTGCCCAAATATGACTGTTTTGCGTATTGACGTCACCATGCAGTGAAAAGTGAGCTTCATCCGTCCACATGATGTTCAGCAACCATCGTGGGTTACGTTCCATTTGTGTCAGCGCCCATGTAGCAAACTTTTGTCTTGCATCTGTATCTGCCGGTAATAACTGGTGAAATCGCTGGATTTTGTATGGATACAGATCCAAAATTCCGCATTCCTTTCTCTGTGTGAAACTTTCGCAATGTAACAGTTGTGGATTCAACATTCTTGTAGAACAATTTAACCTCCCACGCCTGATCTGGTAAAGAAAGCATGCTGCCGGCTTCGAATGACAGATCCATTTCCAGCCAAGTGTTCTATTGATAGCCTGATTTGCATAAAACATCTCAGTATGACGTGTGAGCGCCCTCTGTCGGTTACTTTTGCAAACTTTTTTTTTTTTTTTTTTGCATGGAAAAAAATCCAATGTCTTTCTGACAATATTGGCGCAAACAGAAAATTTTTCCGTGTATTCCTTCTTTTATTACAGCACAAATTTATGATGCACCTGGTATATTCCTGTTAGATTAGATTGAATTATTTAACACTCTAGCTGCTTACCCAACAACTTCCGCAGGCAACTCAAATGTAGCAAAATTTGCTCATCCTGCAATTTTCGTGGGCAATTTTTTCCTTTATTGTGGAGTATCCCATTTTTTCACTGTTTAACCAGTGAAATAAATCATATAATATATTCAACATTTAAGTTTTGACCAACAGACGGCAATAGTTGTTCACTAGATAGCCTTTTCTTATTTTTACCAAATATTGTTTGGTGCAATTTTCTAAACAAAATGGCTGCTAGAAAATGTACAAGTGACAAAGTATAGATTCCTGATGATGGTTTGCGGTTCAAACCAAAGAGAAAAAAAAATGGAATGTGAAGCTGGACTTTGCTTTGAACCCTGTTTCGAACCGTTTCATACTAAACTGAATTTCTAACGTTACTTTTCTCTAGAAATTATATATTTTTTAATTTGTATACATTGTACTTAATACTTTATGTAACAAATAAGACTTAAATGTAATTTACTTGAAATTTATTTTTAAAAAAAGTATTTTTTTCTTCTGTTAACATTTTTTTTTTTTTTTTTTTTTTTTTTTTTATTTTTTTTTTTTTTTAAGTTTCCCATGATCTAAATCTACATATATATATAAATCTTTTCTACAAGAAAACATTTCATATTTCAGTTCTCAAATTATATAAATTTAAAATATGCAATTTTCGAAGTGATTTTAGCTTAGAAATTGAGCAGTCATTCATTGACTTAATTTAAACACAGTGCACAAGCATTAATTTCCTAATCCCCGTTCCAATTTTGATCAACAGCACTCAAGGAATAAAATTCACACAATCCTCTAACAATACCTCCAAACTTCAGCATTAACATACTTTAAATGTCCTTATTCCTCAAAGAAACTATAATGACAAATGTTCATCCTTATTTGCTATTCAAATCCACACTGACTAGTGTATTAGGGCCTAGAAGAACACCAAAATCCTACTGAAGCCTCAATGTTATACAAAGCTGAACCATGAAGAAATTATGAATATGAAGAAACATCACAAAGATTAAAGTTTCAAGGTTACAAGTTAGATAGAATATGTACAAGAAGAGGAAACGTGGAATGGAGGTATATTAATAATCACAGTAGTTGTCATAATGTTGACATGCAAAAGCATATACACTCTGATGTACAGGTGCTTGCACATCATTTTGAGTTCCACAATATTGCACTTGGTTGATAAAATCACCAGCAGTCAGTGCTGGTTATGGGTGATGTTGAATTTGTTCCTAATTATGTCCCATACATGGGAGAAAGACCAGTTGATCTCGCAGACCAAGGCAACATTTCCACATTCTATTGAGCATGTAGGATGACAGCAGCTATATGGGAATGAGCATTACCTGGTTGGAATATTGCTGGAACACTCCTCAAGAATGGCAGCACAACCAGTGCAATTATCAGTCTGCTGTACATTGCTGTCAAGGTGTGTGGGAAAATGACAAAAATGCTCCTCCTGTCACAGAAAATTTGCTCCTCAGACCAGAACTCCCAGTGTAGGTATAATGCTTCTATGCTGCAGGCAGCTTAGTTCCAAATGTTCACCTAGCCCCCTTAATCAGTATACAAACATCTTTGACACCAAGACAACCGACTCTCATCTGAGAACACAATAAATTTTCACTCTTCCCTCCAACGAGCTAAAGCTTGACAACACCAAAGTCACAGATGGCAGTGACTTTTATTAATGGTATGGTCACTGCAGGGCTTCTGGCTCAGAGCTGTACTCAAGTAATTGATTTGTCACAGCTCATTTTGTAGCTCTGATGCCAACAAAAGCTAAAATGTCTGCTGCAGATGTTATGTGCTGCACACAGACATGTGGAAAATATGGCGGCCTTCAATCTGAATAGCACATGTGTGGCCTTCTTAAGACAGCACCTTCCCATAATTACTACTGCCAACACATGTGCTCAGTGTTGATCATCCTTGCTAATTCCTTCTGCAATACTGAAAAAAAAATCCACCTTCACGTAGCTTTATTTCATGGCCTCATTCAAACTCAGTATGCTGTTGATACAGTCTTCTTCATCTCTTAACCCGTTCATCGCGAGCACCTTTGTTACTGAAGCGTTCTGTTGGGATGGTGCGTTAACCAGATGCTTCGTATTGTGGGGACGGACAATTCGCGCTGCTAAGCCTAACTTTGGAAAGAAATTTGGGAACTACTCTTATATCAGTCCCTGGTTGGCGAGAAACTCCACGACATGCCATTACTGTCTAAATTTTTTGTTTACATTTCGGACTTTAAGCTTAAAATGTCTGCAAAAACACGGTTTTCACATGTGCAAAAACCACGTTTTTACACACAATTTACGCTATAAGTCCGAAATAAAAACAAAAAATTTACATAGTAAAAGTGTGAAGTTTCTCACCAAAAATGTTTGACGAGAAACCATGTACACAGCGATCTGTTTTAACTTTAAAAAACATCAGAGAATTGCAGAATTCGTGGCACTGCACTGAAATAATCACATAGCTCTGACCTCGCTAAAATAAACTAAAATAACAATACATTTCCACAAAAATATACTTCTACCAGCACACCAGTGAACAAATCATTCATTATTAATAACATAATTCCCTTAAAAACCATGTACACAGCGATCTGTTTTAGCTTTAAAACACATCAGAGAATTGCAGAATTCATGGCACCGCGCAGAATTTGTGGCACTACGCAGAAATCATGACATTCTGCAAACCTCGCTAAAATAATAACAATAAATTTTAAAATATATATACTGTAAGCATAAACACAAACCGTGAAGAAATAATTCATTAATAACACAATCATCTTAAATACAATATTCATTCAATACATTACAAAATGCATTAACATTCCCTGAAATACACGAGAAAAAACATAGCTTCACTTACCATTCAAAATTCTTTCGGACTTATGACACGTCATGCTCGGCTTCAAAAACCCTCACCAAAAATGTTTGATGAGAAACCTTCTAGAAAGCGACTGGCTTTAACTTTAAAAATAAAATCACAGAATTGCAAAATCTTAGGCCTTAACGCAACCTACGCTTTCCCCAAACATCGAAACTCCAAACGCAAAACAAAACCACGGCACCCACTCAACTTTCAACGTCAAAAAGGTTGCTATACCAAAAAACTCCCACCAAAAACCAGCACAGAACACATATCGCCACATTTGGCGACCACATATACCCGCGGAGCAACCGGGGACTTATATCAGAGTAGAGCTGAAATTTGTCATCCAATTGTTCCAATTTTTGGTACATTATGAGAAGAACATTTTAACAGTTGTCAAAATTAATTTTAAACCTTTATTATAATATTTTCGTTAAAAATTTTATAAAATACTCATTCTAGAATAATATAATTTTCTCCTTATCCCACAAATAAATATATATGAAAAAATATCTAAATAATCGCAGATTTTATTTAACACAACACATAATTAAAATTAAAAATTGTTAAAACTCTCTTTCATAAAAATTCAACATGCAAACAATGAAAAGGAAGCAATATTTCATAAAAGAGACAGTGTATGATATTCTTTGAAACATGGGCATACATCAAGTCCACTGAGGCACATATGCTGTGATTTTTGTATCTGATACTACGTCTGTATTAGAATCACTATCACTTTCTAAATCCATATAAATATCATCACTCTCATTGGAATAGGAAAAAACCTCATTTAGCATTTGTATATATTCTTCTACGGTCAGATAGTGCTTTCGTTTTGCTATTTAAAAAAAAAAAAAAACATTTTGCTAAGCTATAAAAATATTAGTCTCAATGCCGGAAAAATCTAAAAGTAATAAAAAATAATTATAGAACATTTACCCCACTAAATCGGAATAAAAAAAAATCTAAAGTATTCCCCATCATTGCGAACATGTTCATTTGTTTATATCAAATATGCTGTTAGAGAACTCATCAAACATTGCTCAACACACACAAATTAGCATTTGTATATATTCTTCTATGATCAGATACTACTGCTTTCGTTTGCCATTTAAAAAAAATATGTTTCGGTGACAATACAAAATATTCATCTCAATGCTGGAAAAAAATCTAAGAGTAATAAAAAAAAATTCTCTAATGACAGAACACTTTATCGTAAAAGTAAAAATAAAAAGTATTTCAAGGCACCCAGAACACGTGCATTTGTTTATATCAAATGATGCTTACATTTCTCAACACCCACAAATCTGACTCTCATTCCGAAACAAAATATCAAATATAAGAAACATTACTCAGGAATGAAGGTAAACATACTTAATTTTCGATACATTTCACCACAACAGACATACAGCTACATCTAGTGGCAACAAAAAATACTAATTAAATGTTCTATCTGAGAAGTCAATTGTGGTACGCCCGGCCATAGAGTGAATTAAATGGCGATTCAAATATAACACACCCGGCCGTGAGATAATGTTTGCTGCTGGTGCACATATGACACGCCCGTTGTGAACAGGTTAAAGGCATTCTTAACTCAAATCTCACTCACAACGGCCAATCTGGAAAATAAATAATTCATAAAGCACACAAAGTTTACACTCTGTAATTAAAGCAAACCTGATTTGCATGTTCATATTTGCACTACTAGTGCCACACTTATTCGTCTAATGCAAAATTTGAATAGACATGACCTTTCAGATGTGCAAAACACACCTCCCAACTTTCGTTATCTAGCACAACTCCTTCCTGGTGTCAGGATTTCATTTTCCCTTAGGACATGTATCCTTCTATGTCTTTAAATACGGCCTTTTGATTTTAGAGAATAAATCTTGTTTCTACAAATGCATCTTTTTATTTTTGATATTTTTATTTTATTTGTAAAATGATCATACTTAACCATCAAAGTATAAAGAGGGTTCAATGAAATATTTTTTTCAGACTGACGACCACAATTACAATATTATAAACTATAAAGGTTTAAGTGATGAGAGAAGAAAAATATACCAAAGTAAAAATTAAAATTTGGTGGTTGAAATTTATTGTACGGTACCCCTTGGTTATTGTTTGAAAAAATCGCCAAGTGGTATTGTTGTTCGTGAAATCTGGAAGCCCGCTGCATGAAGTAGGTTTTTCAGTAACCCTACTTTTGATAATGTTGGCAAAACTAGGCTTTGAGAAAACTGCAAACATTGCCAAATGTGTTGTGATAAATTAGCATTTTGGTTACTTTTTGTAATAGTAATCCTTTCGTATGGGCCAGGGTTTTTTTACTCTTACCGTTCTTTTGATGGATTTGAATGGAGGCGTAGGTTGAAGGTGAAGAGGTCTGAGCATTTTATTAAGATAAGCGTGCGAAAGGGTTCATGGTTTGAGTTGAATGACAATGAATGAGGTTTTGAGTCTGGTGTACAGTTGGATTTCGAAGCATAAAAGTAAATTTAGTAGGAATGAAAGTAAATGTTCTTCGAGGAAAATGGAGTGCGATTAAATGCGGTTAGCCAGGAGGAAAACGAAGGACAGCCTTGCACTATAATTTGGCCAAATATGTGTGGCACAAAAAGGAGGTAAAAAACGTATTTATGGCTTTCTTGAACGCTACTATACATATTTATCCACCATTAACAGCGGATGAGCCAAAACAACCAAAAATTTAATTGAATTGCTTACATGGAGCATGGAGGAGATGCTGGTAGGAGGCGTGAATGTATGCACATGAAGAAAAGGTATTTTAAAAGGTTGACATTTTTATTTATTTATTGGTGTCTGTTAATTTTTGTTAAAAGATTTGTTGTTCAATATCTTTATGTCATGAAATATGTATTTTTGGTTATTTATTACTCTGTTTGTATATTTTTGGTCATTTGTTTATATCTGTGTGTTAAGACAGTGGCGAATTTTTTTCTGGTTAACATGATAGTTTTAACTTTGTTTTAGATTCCTGATTTTCTTTAAGTGAAAATAGATCGATGTGTACATGGACAAAGTTAAATTAGTGCACAAAGCCTAGTTTGTTCAATTCTGGCATTTTTTGTAAGTTAAAATTGGTTGATGTGTACATAAACAAAGTTATATTAGTGTGCAATGTCTAGTTTGTGCAATTCTGGGATTTTTTAAAGTTAAAATAGGTCGATGTGTACACGGACACCGAGTTTGTGTAAGTGTTCAACTTCTTGATTTGGTTTTGCTTAGTGAGTGGAAGGAAGGCACCGATCTTGACGTCAAAAACGAAACGTTTCGCCAAGGGGTACTGTAGAATAACTTTTAACCAAATTTGGTAAAAAGGTACAGGCTCCTCTTTGTCAATAATCAAACAGTGACAAAGGTACTTACGTAAAAACCTGTCGATCATTTTTGCCTGTTAAAGAAAAGACACCCAACTATGCAATTTTTTGCTAAAAATGGAAAAGGCTTCTTCAAACACGCTGGGTTTGGTGTAACCTTGATTACACATGTTAATTATTATTCTTGAGTAACGACTCCTTTTTCCCCTCTATCATGCATTTTCAAAAAAAAAATTATGAAAATTTGGGACCTGTCTACTATAGAAGAGTATGCTGTTGAATATTTCCAACGTTATGGAATCTTACCGGCCTAAAAAAAATGTGTTAATGGCCACAATATGGCGATATTATGGAAAAAATAACGAAAATTTTTAATGAAAAATTAAATATAAATAAATGATAATATAATGAATTTGAAAGAAAAATAAAAATAGAATGTTTTTT
>KK118523.1:195326-208261 GCA_000611955.2 Stegodyphus mimosarum
ATCTCGTTAGTTCAACCTTGGATTACTGATTATGTAAACTCAATAAAAAATTATTCTGCCTAGTGGTAATAATAAAACAACAATGAAAATTTATTTTAAAATATCCAGATTTATGCAACATTCGGTGCTAGGTTCATTAAAATGTGAGTGTAAAGAAGGAATGAAATCTTTAATTATTTTATAAAATGTACGGTAGCAATGGCCAAAAAAAAAAAAAAAGAACTGGTATGTTTTGTGCTTAAGTCAGTATTTTAACTCACCATAATGATATGCGATCACGAGGATAATCGAGCTCCTCAATATAACCAAAGAAATAAGGCAATGTATGTGCTTTGTTTCTAGCTAAAATTGCAATGAGTACGGTGGGCAACAAGGTATCATTTCTGAGCTCTTTTGCGGTGCAATTAATATGATCTTTGCGTACAGTTGAAATAAAACTTAAAAACATTAAAAATATAATCTTTATACAACTCCGCATCAATACATTCTCCATCTCAAACCGCAAATGCAAGCATATTACGTACTTTAAGCAGAACTACAGCCAGTTCTCTCTCTCACTTTTTTTTTTTTTTTTTTTTTTTAAAAAAAAAATTTTTTTTTTTTTTTTTTTCAAATTTATAGAAATACACAAAAGAACTCGTTGCCAATTTCAGTTCCGCATTATTCACAGGATGTATACATTTCCTGCTCTCTCTAAATACTTTAATCTGATTGGTCACATTCTGGTGAAGACCTTGCCTGTTAAAAATGAACCCGCGTGCATCTCTCGAACATTTGACTTCTTACCGTACTAGTAAATTATCTCAGTCGTGAATTAATTTTGAAATTTAGTATTTTATATCTAAATCACTCGGATCTGTGAATAATTATAGATTTGATAATCACTTTTGACAGAGTTCTCTCATTGTGGCTCACCATGCACCTGTCATGGCTAACCTGTCCATGAAAAGGACTCCTTTTCGATCTCCTTTCCTTAGGCCATCGGCTTTTCTTTTTAATTTCTTTAGCATATGCCTTTTCTTATCCAACTCATTTTACTAATGAAGATGTGGAGGTAATTGCATTTAACTTCAATGGTACTCCGTAAGAAGAACGCCTTAGTCCTTGGTCCGAGCCCGATTACACCAGTGTTTTCACCATTCAACCATTGTGATAGGAAACATTCAGCTGTATTAAATCAATAAGCTTACTGGATCGAATAAGGAAATTTTGATAGAAAGGAATTTTCCCAGCTTTCCGTATTATGCGAAAATAAAAACTTGTTTAATAAACAGCAGCCATGTTCTCAATCAATCTTTTGCTGTGCAATTAATATGATCTTTGCGTACAGTTGAAATAAAACTTAAAAACGTTTAAAATATAATCTTTATACAACTCCGCATCAATACATTCTCCATTTCAAACCGCAAATGCAAATATATTACGTACTTTAAGTAGAACTAGTGTAAACAGCACTTGCCAAATTGGTTCTACTAGAATGGATTTTTAATTGAAAACTTAGTAGTACAAATAAGATATGACGTAATGTAAAAATTTCATTCTATTTCATCAAAGAGAGTGTGTATAATTTAATCATATACCGAAACTTTTGATGAAACACTGTAACATTTAATATTTAATAATTTGTAAATGGCAACATTTAATATTTAGTAACTTGTAATTTGCAACACTTTTGGATACATATAAAAATAGAATTATGGCGGTATTCCAGTTCTCTGTAACATATAATATTCTATACTTATAAATAAATAGTTTAAAAAGTTAAAAGTGCACCCTCATTATTTTATAATCACAACCAAATATGAGCAACAGGGAAGTGTTTAAACAATATTTAGATATATAAATTTAGAAATCAGTGATCAAATAAAAGTCCACTAGACGAAAGCGCATAGGACAAAAGTCCCCCCTCCCCTCAAAAACTGTTAGATCTGCGAACTCCAGAAATACTTGCACGAATGAAAGCGCACAGAGATAAATGTCCATACTGATGTAAATCCACATTAATAAAAGCCCACGCCAACAAAAACCTATATGAACATATATTCTAGGCAGAAGGGAATAACTTTCTCCTTATTTTCAGTTGATGTAAAGCAAATTAATGAAGCATTGTAAATAAAAAGTTATTAAATTAATAAAAAGTTATTAAAAATAAATTAAAATACTGGAACATTAAATTTTGGCCCTAGCTCAATTCAAGCCGTGTACGTTTATGTGTGTGTGTGTGGAGCCCACCAATGGCCGAGCAGTAAAATCGGCGAATACTTGTAGTTCCGACCTGTGTTCGATTCCAGGCGAATTGGCTGACTGCATGGGCATTTTCACGTGTGGAACTTGTATACGAGTCAGCTTTCCTCAAAACTTCCTCCACGAAGGCATTCCTTCCCTTAGGCAGGTAGTCCTGTTGTGCTTTGCCATAATCAACTAAACTTAAAACTTTAAGATATGTAGGTGTGTTTGTCTAGCGTGTATTATGACTCGGAATATTAAATTTAAATCTTAAATAAGTTCGACCAGGTAAGGAATACGGAGTGAGTACCGCCAAAGGGTAAGGTCTCGCGACCGTACACTCACCGGTTTGGGGATAGGTTGCTGTATTTGGCTTCATGTCACATTTGAGCCTGAGTTATGGGAAGGATTAGCATTTGACCATGTGATGTAAACAAACTTCGAAAACTGTGCGTTAGAGAAAAAAGGTGCTGTCGACCAGCTACACCTAACCTCTCACAGCGAAAATATTTTATTACATAATAAACAGAATTTTTTAAGTATTGTAAAAAACAGTTACCTTTTGAATGCTTTAAAAAGTATTAAAATTTATATCTTTAATGATTCTGGGTGCTAAATACCTATTTCTGAAAATCTGCGTGTATTTTTTACCAACACATCTAGCTTACTTATATTTTAAGAGAGAAAAAAGAAAGCAAAAGAAAATGTTTCTAACTGATGTAAAATTTTTTTGGGTTATTATTTTATTGATTTTTAAATTAAGAATATTTCTGTTAGAAATGCTTCTCTGTGTAATGTTGTTTGCTGAAATTTTTATCGATAATAAAAAATCTGAGCACTGACAGCCATCAGTTCCGAAATTTTATTTAAAGTCTGTTTGACAGTGCATTTGAACTTGTTGATGTTCAGGACACGAGGATCGGAGATTCTCGTGTCATGAACTGATACGTCGTGACTAGCTGATATAAAAATATTTCTCTTTAAATGCCTAGTGATTATTTTAATTGAATGCTAGTTAAAATTACTCCATAAACTATGTATATTGCTGCTTCCGAATAAATGGAATTTGGCGATTCTCAGATTTCTCCGGATAGAAATGAGCCAAAAGTAGGCTGCCAGACCGCTCTTTCAGTCCTCACTCCAATTTCTCTTAGAGATCACTGGTTGAGTAGGGAATGCACGTTGCTTTGGGTTTTAAATTATTCAGATTATGGCCAAAGCCTAAGGGGAGGTGTGCTTTGGTGGGGAATATTTAAAGAAAATTGGCTCGTATGTGTACCTGTTACACATAGGAAAAACCACGAAACTCCCATGATATCAGCCCGTTCGCCTGGATTTAATTTTGGGTCGAACTCAAATGTTTAGCTGCTTTATCTTTCGTCCGCGAGTAGGTCATTTGGTCATTAAGCGTCTGTAAATGAGAAATATAACTTCAAGCTGTTAGAGATGGGTGGATATTTTTAGTTCTTTTTTTGTAGACAACAATCAGTCAATCAATAATTACCGCTATAGCCGATATATCACAGAAATGTCTGACTTGTCCGGCTCATGAAATTCTGCCCATAGGCTACAAGACTAAAAACTCCGGACACGTGATAGTTAGGAAAAGGTATAGGAGGGCCGTAGAGGCACAACAAGTGCAAGAAGAAATATCAGAGAAGTACGAGGCAGTCGCGCGAGCCAGAAGTGTAAATGTCTGTGAAAGAAATCAAAGTTAATAATACCCTATACTCTGAGCATCAGATAAAATCATGTCATTGTTCTCTAATGAGTGCATGTCCATGCTAATCTCCTCATCAGGATAGACAGTATTTGCAAGATTAGTTGCAGATGTGTCACTGGTTTTTTCAGTATCAGTATTTTGTGTACTAACTACTGTATTTTCATTTTGTGCATTCAATTTAATTTTGTGCGTTTAAGTGCACTTTTGTGCGAACGTGTGCGCACTGTCTAATCACCTCTTCTCTTATGATTTAATTCCTCGTCAGAACTAGTGTCTTTGTCTAACGGAATTTTCTTTTCATTTTTATACTCCAAATTTATTGGGCTACGTGCGCTATCATTCTCATATGATTTTGTAGACAACATGGCAAGACCTGGATAAATATGGTACTTTGGAAACTTGTACAGCCAATCGTAGAGAGCGGGCAGCCTATCTAAGAAAAATAGTACGGCGACTGCGCAGGAGATTAGCATTATATGCGCAGATATCTACATTATCATGGGATTTGCGCGATGTTCAACTTCGGTCTTTAGACATATCATATGCGATAAGAAAGTAAGAAGAAATCAATATTAAATCACTTATCCCCTCTTCTCCCCACCAAAACATCCCAACTTACGCCATCTTACCGTTGACTTCCCGCCAGCTTAAGTATACCCGCGTTCGACAAATAGTAAGTCGTTTGTGTTATGAATCACAGTTAATGCTTGACTATGTTTGATATCTTTTATGTTAGATCTCTGAGTACCTTTGCATGTGAAATTTCATCGCGATTCCATATACCAGTTGAATTCCTTACTTAAATATATTTAATATAACAGTAAATAAGCCTAGTAGAAAAACGTCTATGTTTATTGTTGACGCCTTCCTTTTTGGCAAAATTTTATTTTCCGCTTAAGTTTCTTACTGGAGGAAGTATGAAAAAATTTATGTGTAGCCATAAAAATCAAAAAGTTTTAACATAGGTTTAAAAGGAATTGTTGAAAGTTCTTCCTGTAATTCTTCAATGTATTTTTCATGTATTCCCTCTATACTTAAGTTAGTGTACTTTAAACAATTTTTAGAGAATATAGAAGCGTTTCATTTCTGTCTTTAAATTCCTCATTATTTCATGGATTTTTTAATTTTTTTTTTTTTTTTGTATATGCATTTACTTCTGTAACTGCAAAATATTTTAGAGTAATCGTGCGTTATTTTTATGATGGTAACAATTGTAAACATCGAATTTAAAAAAAAAGGGAAAAAATAATGGGTACCATGCATATCTGTAAGGGATGAAAGCGAAACATTTGCAAATATATATTTATTTCAGTGTTTTAAGCTTAACTGTTAGTCTGAATGACATACAAGAAAAGTATTCAATTTCAGAATATTTACGAGAATTCATATATATGAAATGTATAGTGACGCTTTTTTTTTTTTTTTTAAAAAAAGAACGAGCCTTATTTGCTGTTTAAAATTTTTTAGCTAATCCTTGAAGATGACAGTAGGCTAGAAGTAATTGAAGAGATTTCTGGTATTAAAACATTTGCTTTCATCTAAAATTTATGGTATTTTTATTATTACATGAAACCGTGTGCAGTAAAATTTCAGGCAATGGTTTGCATTTGGTGCTATCTGAAAAAATACTGTCATTCGTTCCCTAATGCTTTTAGTTGTTGGTCATATATGGTCGTTTGTCATACTTAGTATGGAGGTAATGGAGAATTTTGCGTGTTAATAATATTCCAAAACATGTACATCTTTCGTCCTATATTGTATCATTATAAAGAAATATTTTCAGAATCATATTTGTCTCGAATTGCTGTCATTTTCCGTCTGTGTGCTTTCTTGGTTAGTTTCCTTTCTAGTAAACTTTCTTTCTAACCTATTTTAACAGCGATCCGAAACTAAGCCCTTTGTCTAAGTCAGTGCTCCGCAACCTTTTCTCACCTGCGATGCACAAAAAATCTTTCTGGAATTTCGTGGCACACCAAAAGCTAATGTATATATGTATTGATTTATACACAAAATTTACAATAAATTTTTGTTTTTAATTTGAAAAATAAACAATTATAAAACCATAACATATTTATTTATATGCAATCATAATAATTATCATAATAATCGAAATGTTTTTAAAAAAATTAAAAAACAAAAATTCTTCAATTTGATTGGTTTATTTCAAATTAAAAAAAAAAAAACAATTTTAGAGCTATTATTTTTAATTAAAATGGTCTGAAACCAATATATTTCCTTTAAAGTTATGTTTAAAAAAAAGTTATATATTTTTGAGTTCCGAGTTATCAAGGAAGTGCCGAAAAAATTCAAGTGCTGACACACTTACAATCACACACACAACAGTGAAATATATAAAAACATTTAAAATAGACATTATTAAGGAAAAACAACTGTCATTGTATATTAAATACATGATAAAAAATTGCAAAATGTCAAATACATGTATTTGATTGCGGCACACCTATATCCTACTCATGGCACACTAGTGTGCCGCGGCACAGCGGTTGCGGAGCACTGGTCTTAGAATTTCTGCACGTGCCTCATGATGAAGTGGTTTCCTTTTCACAACTCTATGATTAGCTTTAAATAATTGTTGTAAGTTAATTTTCTGTATGCATGTTATTTATAAGTAATTCTTCCATTGTAATTTCATCAAACTGAAAAATATTTCATGCGCTCTGATTAAAATAGTTCATATGCTTTTAATTAATGCTTATTGGCACTGGAATGGCTAAGACCGCCAAACAGTGGTACATCAGGATCAGGGCCATCTAAAAAGAATTCTTGGTGTTCAGACTTTTGCAATATCTTAAGGTCTGTATGTACACCAGTTTTGTCAAGAATGATAATTTGTCAAAATTTTGCCACCTATGCTGGAAGGACTCCTGTGCAATACCCAGTGTTCATATCTTAAGATGAGATTGATTGGGATGGTATTTTTGGATCTTTCCACACTTCTGAGATCAAATATCAATTTAAGATGATTTATCTAAGAATGTCCTACATGAAGACTTTCTACTTGAGGTAAGTAGCCCATGCATGTTTTAATGATTAAATCTTGAGTCATTCTTTCTGGGTTTGTTATACAGAATGCTCTTGATCGAAGTTGGAACAGGTCAGTGTGCTGATTTAATGAATAGTCTAATCTTATCTAATACCAGTAATTCTTGGAGACTTTTATTTTTACTTTTGCTAACATATTAAATGAATGCGACCCAGTTTCTGTTATAAAGTCCTCCATTAAAGCATTTCCCCAAGGATGGTAACTCGTGTTTTGCCTTAATAATTATCCTAACTTGTTTGAATTCCATGTATATTCATTGAAAGTAACTGGTTTTTGCTCGGAAGATTATGTATTTCTGATAAGATTTTGGAGCTGTTGAAATTTTTTGACTAGAATGTAAGTATAGCAGCCGTGCATTTCTTCTCTATATGTATTAAAGTAAATAAAAATGTAAAGTTTGCCTAATCCATTTTGGGTATTGTGGAAACAGGCAGAAAAAAATAGAAGGTTAAAAAAAAACTGCATTGAATAATTTTTTTTTAGAATAAAAAACGATAGATTCTAGACAATTCATTTGCATTATCTGCTGAAGTCAGAATTTTAAAGGAATTCTACTGGAATATGATTTTTTATATAAACTGCTGGGATCAGATTTCTTATTTGTAAGTGTTTTAGTTTTTTAATGTATCACTTAATCCCTATTTAATTAAAATGTATTTTAAACTGTCTAAAGTATGTTTTTTGTTTGCTGATAATGTTTACTGGTTTACAATAAACATCAATAGTTTGGGAATCTTGCACCAAGTAATTAACTTCTGCCTTTTCATCTGTAAAAGAATGGCCAAATTGTGCCAAGGTGGTTGCGTTAATACATAAGTACCATTTGTGCAAAATAGGAAGTAAACAAATTTGATGCATATCTTCGGGTGAAGGACTATGTGTATTAAAAATTTAGTGGCTCTAGGTGCTATCTTTTTTTCACAGTGTGAGGAACATACAAACATACATATATACAGAGTCTTCAGTATTTAACCACTTCACTGTCCTGGAAAACTCAAATATTTCATTCCATTTTTCTCCTCCAAAGTAAAACCTTTTGTGTCTGCAGAAGTTCTATTCAAATCAACTTGAACGGTATGCATGTCACACTCGGGAAAGTTGAATAATGACACCCTGCGGAGACATAACCACAAAAGACTTGGTGTATAGCTTAGAGCAGATATTTTTTTGCTTTGACCCTACTTCTTGATATGGGTTGTTACTGGGAATCTATTCTTATCAGCAGGCATAGATATGGATTTGGTATTGGGGAGTTTAAAACTAAAAGCTGTATTTTTTTTAATGAGTCCAGTGGATACCTAGATTAAAAATAAAATCTTACATGTATAATGTTTATTCGAAAGACTAATTTCATAATAAAATGTAATGTTCGAAACTCTTATCCCTGTCATCTAATCCTCTGTATTTTAGGGTTTTTTGATTTACATTTCTTAGCAAAAAGAGTAAAATCTATTACAATGCAAATGCAGTTTTTAATTTTCAAGGAAAAGGATTGGTCAAAGTAAAAATAAGTGCATCAGCTAAAATGCTAGTATTGTCTATTTGAAATAGCCTTGAATATTTTTTTTTTTTTTATTTTCTTGATGCAGTAGAACAAAAATAATGTTCAAATTAATTTCTCATATATGTAAAATTATATATTTATTTTCTTTATGTGGAAAAAAAATCTTTCTTTTGCTTAGATAATTAAGGTTCATGTTTAAAATTACAATTATTGCATTTATATATATATTTTTTTAGCTTGTACTTTTTCAATAGCTAAGAAAGTTTCGTACTGTTCTGTTATCCGGAACAGGTTCAGAAATGTATGTATATATGCATGTATATATGTTAGTAAGGATGTATGTTTGTGTATATGTTACTGTGAAATACCGAAATTGGAGAATGTCGACTTTCACCGGAGAATGTCAACATTCACCAAATACGTCGGTGAAAGATCGAATATAACATTGCATTCTTGTACATTCGGACCCTCACCGGTGTATGTCGACAATCACAGATATGCTCTGGTGTAGGTCGAAAAGAGAGGCGACTGGCTGTTTCCCATAAATGCAGTTGTAAAAGCAAAAGCCTCTTGTGCAATTCAAAGTCTCATAATAGTTTAAGTTGTTGCAATTAATCAGATTTGAATCACATAATTTAGTAAGTTTTTTATTACTATTATTTTATTTTCTCATTTACTACGTACTGTATAATTAAGTAAGTTTTTTAACTTCTATTATTTTCCTTTCTCATTTTGAATATATTGTGTGTTTTAAGTACTTGTGTGTTTTTTCGCGACTGAATTACGGAGAAGAAAATATAATATTCTCATATATTCAACATTCACCATTAGTACATGGTGAATGTCGACATTCACTGGTGTAAGTCAGAAATAAGAGTATTTGGAAAATATTTCAGACATACACCAAGCGACTATGTGAATGTTGACATTTATTGGTGAAAGTCGACATCAGATTTCGGTGTTTCACCCTAACATATACATATACACATATGCACATACTTACAAACACACGTTCATACATTTCTGTATCTGGTCCTGGTGACAAAAAAGCAACGTAAGTTTTAATTATGTGAATGTATGAGCAAGAATCAGAAGATCACATTTAAAGTTAAATTTTATTTGTAAAAAATTAATTTTTTTTTACAAAGAAAATTTCACATTGCCAAAACAATGAATATTTTTGTCATTTAAAATCCTTTTGTTATGGGAAGTATATGACTATGCTCAACAGTTTTGAAAATAAAAACTGGGTAAGGCAGTGAGTATTTATATATATATATATTGATGCAAGGTGATTTTACTCTGCATATTCACATTTGGGAAATGTAGCAGTGCACAATTGCAGATTGTGACGTTGTACTTCTATTGTAACATTTCTAAAACTTTAATTTCCAATGCGTTTAAAATTTTGGTTTAAAAGGTATTGGCTCTCGTTTCATACAAACTGTATTGACATAAGTACGTATTTTTTGCAATAAAAAGGTGTGTACAAGTATTTCTTAATGCCTATGGCTGTTCCTTTCAAACATTTACACAAAATGTAGTTCATCGATTGCGGACGTCTTTGGGTATCATAAAAGTGAAGCAACAATCTGCAATAGGTGTAGATTTTTAGCTTAGAAACTATCAATTTTGAGGGCAAACGAAGTCTCTCTTCATCAGGAGCAAAGGAATCTTCAATTGAAAAACCAAGTTATGAACGTATACATACCCTAAGGAAGTCTCAAGAGTAGCATCATCTGTTATTAGAAATAATAACAAAAATTAAAAAATTAGGATAATAGAGATGTAAAAGCATTGTGTAGGATAGGATTATAATCATTAACTAAACATGGTAAATTTTTGTGAATGTGAAAAACTTTAAGAAAATCTCATTGTTCAGTGGAAGAAGCTTCTGGATAATTTTTGTAGACCGAAAGTCGAAATTGTGATTAAAGTTGCAACTAGGATTAGCATTCGAAGACTTGTAAATTTCACCTTTTTGGACATAAGATTCATGCTCCTTAATGCAAAACCTTAATGCTCTTTTGGTTTGGCTGATGTGTCTCGAACTACACTGACAAGATATGCTTTAAATTCCCCAAGAATTGAAGTCAGAAGTTGTATCTTTAAGAACTCAACCATAGATTTTATTCATAGGTTAGAAAATAACTGGAAAATTGAACTTCTGGAGAATTCTTGCAATTTTGTAACTGACGGAAGGTTGAAAGGGAAGCATGACTAGGTTATTAACGTTATGTAGCAGAATGTTATCTTGGATGGGAAGGGGAAGACTTTTTTAGAGCTTTGTCAATGACCATGGAAGAAAATCCTCTGTCAGTGGCAACTGCTGTCAAATAATTGAGTTCATTATCAAGTAGAGATTCAGAGGAACAAACTTTGAGAGTGCAAAAAACATAATAGTAAAAAGAAAGAAGCCATTTTTTGTTTAGTTGGGTGATATGATGTAGCATGGGAAGCAAACAAATAGAAAAGGGTTTATGGTAAATGGTAGTCTTGAATTCAGATTCATTGCAGATTATAAGAATATCAAGGAAAGGAAGAGTGTTGTCAGATTCAAATGTGAACTGGATGGATGGATTAATCAAATTAATAACAGATAAAATATGTGATATGTGTTCTTTTTTACCATAAAAAAATACAAAAGTGTCATCAATGTAGCGAATGCAGAGGTGAAAAGATAGTTTCTCAAATAATTTTACTTCAGAGTAGCACATGTAAATGTCAGCAAGTATAGGACTAAGAAGATTACCCATAACTAATTTTTCAATTTGGCGATAATATTTATTTTGGAAAACAAAGAGAGTTTGACTCAGAGACTTTAGTATGTGAAATTAACTCTTCAATTTGAGAATGCGAGAAATGAAATTCTTGAAGCCTAGTTTGAAGGCATTTAAGTGATCCTTCGACTGGAACATTAGTAAACAAAGATTTAACATCCAACGAAACCATAATGAAGCGCAGGGAAGTTTATGAATGACTTCAAAAGAATTTCTTACGGCATAAATATTATTAGAAAGTAAAGAAGAAAATACAGATATATGAGACGATTTAACAGCTGTTTTAACTTTCGTGAGGTCGGAAGTAGAAGGAACTTCAGGATTCGAGCAATATGGACCTTTACTTATCAGTTTTGTGAATCCATCTATAGATGTGTTTGTGTATAACAACGATCTGTGCACCCTTATCAGCTTTTGAAATTGCAATGTTAGGATTGGAATGTATTTCTCTTCCTTTTCTTTTGGTTAAAATTTGGAACAAACGATTTGTTATTAAAATTTACATTATGAGTAATGTTGTTGTTGTTGCTTATGCTCACTTGTCTGACGTAGTCAGCCCAAGCCCACGAAATTCCTCGTGGCAAGGAGCGCTAGATTACGCCTGTCGTAGGCAGCAGCCTTGAGCACCTAACAGGTGACAATGAAATTTGAAGCAATCCCCCCCCCAATTTTGATGGCAAGCATCCTGGGGGGACGGGTCTGAGGGTCTCCCACTCTTCTCCCCTTCCACTAAACCACATGAGAGGGCATATTTAGAGTGCCTCCATGCTGCACCAACACTATGCATTTACAAACATCCATGCCTTCTCCGGGATTCAAACCCAGGCTCTTTGGCACGGTACTCAGCGACGCTAACCACTATACCGGTTGGGTGGCCCATTATGAGTAATTAAGTGGTAAATTGTATCTTTCTGAGTTTCTGAAATTTTGGAGATTTTTAAATGCTTTTTCGATAGGGGCGATGGTTTGAAGAACTGAAGGTTTAGATGTCTTCGAAAAATTGAAGTTATATTTTAATACTTTCATCTGATCCTCTGAAAGATAAACATTTGAGATATTCACAATGGGATTAGCATTAACCATGGGAAGATAACCAGGATGGGCAGGGTTAGCCAGATGGGGTGTGTAAAATCTAGGACATTTTTATGGCATATACAAGCGATTTCAGTGATTCGATTCGTGTGAACCAAATGTCATTTCGTACTAATTAATTGATGTTCTAAACTTTCTACGAGGAAATTTTGCTCTCTTTTCCTTTTTGATTTGCAATGCCAATCTTCCAAATTTTGCAACTGGGGGGGCTGCTATAATTTGTATTAAGTTGGGTGCAGTCGCTTTACTATACTGTTACCTCACTTGCATAGCTATAGCTTTCTCCACTTGCAAGAATTTTCAAGTTAAAGGGACTTTCCTATGCACTTACTGTATACTACGTTTGGTATGTTGATTGCAGTAAAAAGGAATGTGCGCAACTAGATGCTATAGTAATTTCATATGTAAAATTTCAAAGTTCTGCAGTTAATCACTTTTGAGTTATTTGAGATATATAGAGACTTTACGAAAAAATCCCTTCTGAATTCATTTTACAATCTTCTATCCATATGTACAGATGTTAAAAAAAAAAAAAAAAAAAAAAAA
>KK118523.1:208282-221918 GCA_000611955.2 Stegodyphus mimosarum
AAAAATCGACCAAATAGGTTTGAGAGGGGTCAGTGTGGATATTTTCATTGAAATATTATACCTGAAATTTTTCATTACAGTTCATTTTTAAAATTTTTACAAGGAAGTAAAAATAGTAAAATAACACGCAAAGAAAGTGAGAACTCAAAGTGAAATCGTAACTCTTATTCAAATAGTAAAACCTAGAAATTCTTGAAGAAATCAAAATTAATATAGGAAATGCCTTATTTATATCACATTTATCATGGGGATGTAGATTATTCTATTGAATATGACAAGGTATATGCGAGTTGCCCGACAGAAGGGGTGATTTTGTAGAGCATTTTCTAACAAACTGGCTTCTAATTATGTTACACGTGGCAGTAATAATATATACTGTATATTCCAGCATATAATGTGCAGTTTCAATACAAAAAATAAGATTGAAGTTTGCAGGTACGCGTTTTACACCAAGTGTAGAAATGATAGATTTAAAAATTTGATTTCTTTATGTACCTAAATGCTGCTTGTTTGAAAGAAATGACATACCTTATGAACTTAAAAAAAAATTTCATTATCAGATAACATGAAAAGTTTGTCATCTTCAGGCACATCATTGAATTCTGTTTCATCTTCCCCATCATTGTTATTTCTCCTTAAGTAAATCATCATCATCATCTATTCAATCTTTCACCAACACCAAATATCCTTGCTGCAGTATGCTTTCCATTTTCTTTCGCAAAATGAATGTCTTTGCATTTGAAACCAGTGCTGTGTTTGTTTCTTTTCGTGGGAGCTATATTTAGCACTTAAAGAAACGCTAGATAAATTGTATTTCAACAAAAGCAAATGCGATTTACTAAAGGCTTTGATTTTCACCTCAAAATCATGGCTTCAAATAACTACAGAAAGAGAAAACATCTAACTCTTAATTCCACGAATTCATTCAGGTTGGAAGTGCATTCTTACTCCATATTATATCTCTCTTTTCTCAAAACCGTACAATAACATTCTTTTCGACATTTGCATTGAATACTATCCACCCTCTTTGCAGGAATATTTACTCCTTCATGCATTTAAGCCACACACATATTGTTCCCCGTATTGCTTGTCAATTTGGTATACCATTGTTCGAAATGCTAGGACAAATCTTCTAATAAAATGACCTCAAAAGATAAGAGCATCACACATGTATCGTTTAGGTTTCTTCATGAAGAATTTTGTGCACATTATGCGGTGATTATACCTAAAAATTAAAAAATGCAACTTGAAATTATAGATGTGTGTTATATGCCAGAAAATGCGGCATCTTTCATTTAGTGGAATGCATTGCTTATATACTTTGTCAAAACTCAAGAATATTTCAGTCCTTTGCAGAATTTATGTTAAAATATTTACTGTTTATGCAGCTACTTCATTGCTGTTTAAGAGCATAAAATATTTTTAATCCACTTAATCTTTTGTATAAAAATAAAGGGAAGAAAAATCTGAATTGTGATCATAACAAAGCCAAAGTAGTCGGGGGGGGGGACAAAATCGTTACCTCAAGTTACCAAAGAGTACAACAAGAAACTGTATTCTGTAATAAATTTCCCTTCATCTTACTTAATGTATAGAAAATTTCCTTTAATTGAAAATCAAGATTTATACTCCCCCCAATTGAAGAAGCTTGGAAAATTGCTCAAAAGAAGTCTGATGATTATCATAATGTAAATAAAAATCAATATGACTGGCAATATAAAGCAAGTGATTTTAAACCTGGTGGTTTAGTAATGAATGAGGAATTCAATATTATAGCACTAGAAAACTTTCAGGCTCTAGTGTAGAATTGGGTGCCCTTTCGATTGGCAAAAAATTTTGTTCAGTTTTGGCGATGAAAACCCATTTCTGGTTACTATGAGAGTTTTAACATAGTTTTAGCTTCTTGATTTATTTAATTAAAAATAAATCGATGTGCACATGGAAAAAGTCAAGGCAATGTGCAATGAGTAGGTTGTGCAATTCTCTGATTTTTTTTAAGCGAAAATGGGTCAATGTGAACATGGACATGGAGTTTGTGAAATTCTTTGACTTCTTGTTTTGGTTTTGTGTAGCGGCCATCTTGAAATTGTGTCTTATTGGTGCGGATCTTGGTGTCAAAACAGAATCATCAAAAAACAAGGGGCACCCAATTGTAAACTTTCACCAACTTTCAAAAAACAATAATCTGAAGTAACTTTTGAAAAAGATAAAACCAAATTAAATTAATAAAAAGAAATCAGAAATTGTCCATTCTATGAGACTGAGATGTTTTAACACAGCAAGTGAATTGGAACATCTGTTGCTATTCAAAGTGAAGTAATTTTGTTTTTCCAAATTATGCATTAAAATTTCTTAATTCCCCCCCCCCCTTGACTCGATTTTAACCTATTTCTGCCCAGATTACCCTAACATTAACCCCTAATTATGACAGTGCTATTCCTGAATTCCACTTTGATCATTCTGGCTCTTTTCCTTCTTCCCAAATTTTTTTTCTGTTTAAAATTTGTTGTGTACATTCCCCTAAGCATGGGGATGAGGAGGGGAGAAACTTTACCCTCAATATTTTTCAATCTGGATGTCATACCAGATTCTAGAAGACTACATGTTTGTTATCTTTCCATAATCTGACCCGGGGTTACTGTATTACTCCTTCTATCCTCTTCTTAGGAAGTATATAAGCAGTAGTAACACATAGCTGCTGTTCCCTTAGAAATAATCCTCATCCCCAAATTTAAGTCTTTATTATTATTATTATTATTATTATTATTATTATTTTTGTCAAAGCCATGGTCACGAACTGACTGAGCAGTATTTTTTTAAACCAGTCAATTCCTCTGACCATTGTTTTAGAACAAAGGGCTACTATGCGTACACATACACATTAAAATAGTTTATTATTATTATAGGATAATGTGGAATTCTTTTTACTATATTAAGCATCCCACAGGCATCAGCAGGTAGTCGTGTTGATTCGCTTGGACCTGCCATTTTTTTGTCAAAGTCTATTACTATATTGCTTTTTGTTTTTATGTATTAAGTATTGTTGTACAATAAGCGTATCTGAATTTGTTTTATGCTGCGTGTAATGTGATTTTATAACTATATATTAGAAACATGTTGATTTCCTATTAAATTATAATATACGGTTTTACTAGACTTTCAACTGACTGTAAAATTCATGATTCAAGGTTCTTTCTTAAGAATTTTAAACATTCTTAACGATGATAATCCAAATTCAAAGACATTTGGATAAAATATTTGAACAATATTTCAAGAACTTATCTCTTAGAGACTTTTTAGTTGAACTTTTAATTCCATTTCAAAATTGTATGATATTTTGTTATATTTCTAAATTATATCTCTATATATTGTTCTGTATTCAAATATGAGACAGTTAATCAAATAAATGGTGGGTCATATTGAAAACCTACATGCTACATTCCTGAAGCACTTCATTTGCTTTCTCAGTGCGATTGTAAACACTGTAAATATCCTCTGAGATTTCACTTCAACACTACTGCTTTCTTCTCAAAAGACTTTTTTCTTGCCAAGGGGCTTACCAGCGGCTGAGCGGTAAAGTAGCTAAACAATGGTAGTGTGGTCCGAGGTTCGAATTACGAAGGCATCCCTACCCTTAGGCAGATGGCCCTCGAGTCTTTGCTATAAACATAAAATCAAACCAAACTGCTCTCGCCAAGGCATTTTCTCCTCTTTGAAGGGGGCATATGTAAGATATAAAATACTTAATTGGAATAATTTGGCAATAGACCATCAAATTCATGAATTTTAATTAAACACATGCCTGCTCCGTATGTACAGGTATGGAGCTGCGCTGATGCTTTGCTGCATCACTCTGCAGCATGTTACATCAATGTTTCCCTGAAGTATCTGCAACGCTGTAAACTTTTGCCTAGTCGCTGCTGAGGATTAACGCAAACACTTTCCAGCTGTTAATGAGACCGAAGTCAGTAAGCATAATTTTTTCTCACTTGCTGCTGCTTGAGTAAACCTCATTGCTTTGCCTTCCTTCTCCATTATTTAATATGTAAACTATATAGAAATTGTGGGGTGTGATTAGTACCTCTAGTTTTAAACCACTTTTAAGCAAGATGTTTTAACCATTAAGCCAGTTGTAATTTTCACACCAGTCATCATCTAAGCAACTGTGTTCTCGGCCATGACTAAAGAGTGAATTAGTTTCATCTTTCGCAAAACCCAAACCGTATATCTATAAATATATTTGTGATTTCGGACATGCCTCACAAGTTGACACATGGTTCAAATGCTTTAAAAATTGCCACGCTTCTAAAAAAGCTCTTAATGAATTTGGTGTCATAGCCAATGACAGTGGTATTCAAACTGTAGGTCACGATCCCGATTTGTAGTGGGGTTGTAAGGTGGATGGAAATTCTTAAAAAATCTAAATTGATGCTATGTAAGTAAGGTTTGATGCTCTGATTAGGATTGTGGAAATTTTTTTTTTGGAATTGTTTGCATATTTATGGTGTTGCACTGTCTTAAAATTTGAATACCTCTGGCCTATGGGGCTTTTGAGATAATCCCAGGGGAAGAAAACAGTGGAGGATGACTTAGGGTGATTGTGTTGCCTGAAAAGAAAGCTTTGTCATTCAGAACATCACTACCTCAGTGATAATGACTGACATGGCTGGGTGTATATCTGGCAAACAACACTGTCTAGCACATACAGATGTTCAGATTTCAAATAGCAAATATATTTCTTTTTCACATAATAATTCAAGTCCATATTTAGAAGATGTTAATTTAGATGTAGCAATATGACTACATATTATGCAACTTCTTTAAATGTATATGTTTTTATCCTCCACAATTAGCAGAAACACAGACTTAGTTAAATTTTAAGCAATGAAAATGTCATAATTATGAAATAATAAACATCAGTGGGAATACAAAGTCTTTTAACATGAAATTTACTAATATTTGAATTTGAATGTTTCAGAAGTGTGATTTCTTTTTGATTTTTATGTACCAGATGTTTTATTCTTGCAAATAAAAATTCTTGCGTATAGTTACATATATAAATCTCTAGTTACAGGTATGTTTTTTAAATATCAGAGTTGCTTATTGTTGTAAAATTATGTAACTTCCAATATTAATCATATTTTCTCCAACAAATTACGGAATCTCCTGGATTGTAATTTATCTGGTTTAATATCATGTTTCATTTGTAAATCTAGAATAATTGTTGATCCCTGTGTATTATCCATGCAGAAGTACTTTGATAAATAAAAAGCTTTTCTTCACTTTTCAGAATTTGATCAGTGCAAAATTAAAAAAAAATAATTAAAATAATTAAATTATAAGAGAATTTTAAGGAGCTGAAAAGCCTATCTTAAAACTAAGATTAATAAATTAAATATTAAGCTGATATATTTTGTATCAAAATAACATAATAACTAGTTTAGTAATCTAAATCGAAAATTATTAAGTGGACTTGTCAAATTTGTCACTTCAGAGGTCTTTCGAAATGCCATTGGTGCACAGAATGAAAAACCTCTCACTTTTCCAAATTTCAAGGTTGGTACTTGTGATATATAAACTTATAATTTTCAAGCTGTAAAACTGATGAAAGAGATGACTTTCGAATGCAAGGGAATGTTTAGCAATTTATTATTACCAAACATTAAAAAATGAAATTGTATCTTCACAGATCCATTCATAATTTTGATTTCTCAATTAAATTTGTTTGTTTGGAAGCTATACTCCTAAACTCTCAGACCATTTATAATTTCAGCCACATAAAGGAAGCTTTAGATTAAACTTATAAAGATGGTTAAATCAGTATTTTTTTGCTATTTTGTTCACTCAGATGTTTCTTCATCTAGGAAGAAATTCTTATGCCAACAGTTTTTGATGTCTAATCATTTCATAGGCACTGCTAGACAGGTTTTTGTTATAGAAAGTGCTGACTGCTATCTCTCTATACTTTTTAAATTTGTTTCAAGATTTTAAGTTATTATAAAAGAGCGTAAAATGTTTGATACGTATATTTCATTTTTTAGGAAGCTGGAATTTGTATGATGCTGCTGACAGTGATGCTATAGCAGTTTTTTTATTCTTCATTTCTGTTTGAATTTAAGCTCATTATGCGTATCAGGTATGTGTTTTGCCACAATATATGTTTCCTGTGTAATCTGTTTCCATATGCTTTTCTAAAGGTGCTTAAAAAAATTATTTCATTTCTTAAGTGAATAGAAAAATATGTTTAATATTAGTTTAAATTCATCATGTATGCTAAAACTTCGTTAAGTTGTTCTGAATGGGTAAATGTAAAAGTTAATATTAATTTTTTTATTTATTCCCCCCCCCAATTTTCTTTCATTTGCAGTTAAGTACTGAGAATTCTTTGAATGTTGTTTATATATTTTAGATGAGAAAATGAAATAGTATCTGATATACACTTTATTTAAATAATTTGTGTTTCATATTTTATTTTAATGGGGGGTGACTATGCTCAATACTGATTTCAAAGTTAAAATAATCAAATTTGGATCGCACATGTGTATAATCTTGCATTTTCTATAATTTCAAATAATAGTGAGTAATTTGCAGCTGTGCCCTATTAAATGTCTCATGGGTCCTAGACAAAACATAAATTGGGACTCAGTTTATATATGCTGCTACAGATAAAATCTTAAATCATATCACTTAATGTTTTATTAATACAGTACAAATTCTGAGATCCGGACTGGCCAGGACTTTGGCGATTCCGGATTTAGGAATTTTTCGGATATTAGATCATCAGTTTAAATCTAGTAAGATGGCATCTAGAAATTATAAAATTAAAAATATAGAATTGTGATTTATGAAATGAAGCATTTATGATCTGAAGGGTATCAGCATTTATGAAGAAAAAAAAGCTGAATATATATATATATATATATATTAACTTTATTAAATATTTCTTTGATTGTAAATCATTTACGTTGCTTCAGTTTTTGTGCTAATACTTTGTTTTCAATTCTATCGACAAAAATAATTTCATGTTTAGTTACAAAGTTCCACTGTTTAAGTTCTGTAGTTGCTGTGTTGAGATTTCCGACTAACTTCTTATTCGAATAACCTCTCTGTCACTTTTTTCACTATCGGTAACAGTATTTTCTGGATGTAGAACTATACTGCAGGTTTCACCATTCATTAATTGATTGATGATTGGAACGTTGTCATCGCAATGAAAATCTTCTCTTATATCATCTTCATTTATTACCCCTTCTCTACATTTCTTTAAAAAATGCATTAATTGGAAAATTTCACCAGTGATTTATGATATCTGAAAGCCTTCAAATTCATAGCTGTCATCTTCATCATCATCATGATAAAATAATGGTAGCTGGAGGCACTTCCTCCCACGATCTTCTGATGCTCCATGCAGCAGATTTTATGCTAAAACATTAAAAAAAATTCTTGAATAGTCTTGCCCTTATTCAAGAAATTTAACATAGATTTTAAAAATACTACTTTATATTTACATTTCAGCTGTTGCATTATTCCGATATCCATAGGCTGAATGATGGACGTACGATTTGGAGGAAAGAATAACACTGATACATTATCTTTCATTAAAACTGTAAGTGAAGTGAGCCGAACAGTTATCTACAATCAGGACAACTTTTGCGTAATCAGGTAAACCAACCGAATTCAAATTTGTGTAGCCTTATGTATGAGATGATTTTCAAACCAATCATACGTTAACGCTTGTGTCATCTGTGCTCTTTTATTTGCATGATATATAATGGGAAAATCTTTCCTCCTTTAAATGCTTGAGGTCATGTATTTTTTCCGATTATGAAAAGTTCACCCTTGTGCTTTCCTGCAGCATATGTCCATGCTAAAATTGTTAAGTCTAGCATTGGAATCTTTGATATCAGTTGGAGCCTTTTCTGTAGAGGTTGCCAAAGTATTTTGTACATATTGAAAGAAAAGACCAGTTTCATCAGCGTTGTAAATTTGTTCTGGAGATAGTTGTTCGCTAGTAATGAGTTCAAAGAATTCATCTGCAGATAGTTCAGCAGCTTCAGTATCAGCTAAATTTTTTCATCTGAAATTTTTAATGGCATTATACCACAGTGATTTAAAAATTTTGGTTGACCAATTTGTCAAATATGTGCACTCAGTTTTTAAGTTAATTTCTTTGTAAAATATTTTGGCTTGAGGCATTAGCACTAGACCCGTCAATGGCATGCCCTCGCTGCGTCTCTGTCTGACCATTCAGTCATCACTTTGTCATGAGCATAGCGAATAATTTTTCTATTATTCATTGCGTGAGTGTCGGAATCCACAAAAAATTCATAAAGTTCCTTTTTCTGTTGTGTCATATACAGTTGACTTTCCAATGCCATATTCCTCGTATAATTTTGAGACGGATATACCTATATCCATTTTCTGCAGGAATTCCACTTTTTGTTTAATGGACATCAAAACATGCTTTCGCTTTGCAGATCCTGTTGCAGCTCCAGAAATAGAAACTTTTCGACATAATTGAAAGTTCAAACTTTAGTTTTTATAAAATTGCTGTAATTATAAAACCATGCAAAAAATAATAACCTTAGATCAAATCAAGTTTAAGAAACAGCCCAATCTGCATATTAACTGAAATTCTTTGGACTCTGTAAACTGTAATTTTAGCCTATCTTAAAAGTGTCTGCCTATACATTATTCGCTATGCAGCAGGAGAGTGATGACGAGAGACAAAATATTCCATTAAATTTTGCCTTGCTTCTATCACAACACTGAGACAATTAAGCCTGAATTATATTAATTTAGTTAATTACTATACTTAAGTCTAATTATTGTGCATGCTTAAGGCTTATCTGAGTCCTGAATAAATAAATTACCACGTATACTTAAGCTTACTGAGGGCCAGCACTAGATATTTTGCCCTCTGATGCAGTCTCTGTGGGTCTTAAATTCTGCTACCAAAGCGCCTACCTAAAGGTCTAAAGTTTTGCCCCCTCCTAAATTTTGAATTCCAGTGCTTTCCCTAAATTCTAAAAATATTTTCGTACTTTAATTTTATTGCTTGGTGCTTCTCTCAATTCTAAAAATTTTGCTTCTTCTAAATTCTGCAGTGACCTCTGGCACCGGTTTTGGGTTTATGTGAAAAACGAATCAGTTATTCTTAATTCAAATAGCACTAAATGTAATCTTTTGGCCTATGAGTATCATTAACAAAATCTGTTTTTAGCATATGGAAAGAAATTTGTTTAAAATTTTTTCTCATCATATTTCTCAACATATTTAACTTAAATCTGTAATCATTGCCAAGGGGAATAATGTCAACATAAAAGGTTACCATACTTCTTCGTGCTAATATAAAAAAAAATTGTTCAGCCATCGCTGCATGTGTTATTACACAAGATGGTATGGGCTGGTAAACATGCGGTGATGAAAGTAAAATATAATGATGATTTGCCTGTTTGGTGTCAGAGGTATAAAATACTAGTAGGTGTAAAATAAATGATGTTCCTATGTATAATGTTTCGGTTTGAGATTATGCCAAGCAGGTGCACAGCTACAGAACGAGATTATTGATCACACAAATTTATGCTTAATTATTGTTTCGTCAATAATGAGGTATTTATTTAGCACCAAAGTGAAATTAGGAATCGGGACTTTCCACATGTTTTATTTGCGGGGTGAAAAATCATATGTGCATGTATAAAGCATTTAAAAAAAAAAAGGTTGGTGGTTTTGAGGTCCGGATTTTAGGTCATTTCGGATATTGGACGTCTGGATCTGGCACTTTGTACTGTATATTTTTATTTCTTGACATTTGTTTGGTTTCTCATTAATTTAACTACAAATGTTTTTGCAATTAACATAGAGTGTATTTATTAGAAAATCTGCTGACATTGATGTCTTTCGTTTGGTTTTCATCGAAAAATTGTTTCCATTTTTTAGGTATGTGTTAAGTATTAGTATAAAATTGATTACCCATTAAATCATGTATGTATTGCAATAACAGAATTAATGTATTGTTTTTAATTTTTTATGTTGGTTAATGTATTGTTTTAACAAAAACCAAGATTCTGGAATTTTGGGTAGCTGCATTGGTTTAATAGATTGCTGAAATGTTCTGAATGATTCAGGCTTCCTTCAGGTATATTATATTTATTTTTGGTTGAAAAATAAAATTACCAAGTGCTTCAGTATTCGTTAAAGTCGATTTTTCAGCACAAGAAATAATTATTTCTTCTTTTCTGTCTTATATATATATGTATAGATTTAAGTTTTTTTTTTAAGTAGAAAAGCAAGTTTTTAATATGGGGGTTGAAAAAGTTCTCTGTTTTCCAACAGATGACTTTATTAGAACTATGTACATATAGTTTAAGATGGTGATGCGTCTGTGTAGAAGTACATAAGCAAGCTTGAAATTAGGTTTATGGCATTTTGCCATAAACCTAATTGTAAGTAATTCTAATTGTAAAGTGTAAACAACTTTTTTTTCCCAATTATGTTAAATGTAAAATATTGTGCCCCAAAATGAGTATTTGTGGGAATTTTACTGCACTACTTTATTTAAAAAAATCTGCTGCACACACAGAAAAATTACACAGAATTCTAGTTGAAACCTATGGCGACCATGCTGAGATAATGATTTTGATGTTGAAGATAAAGAATGGTGTGGTGCACAGGAAGAGTTTGAGGATGAAGTATTAGAGGCATTACTTCATGAAGATTTATATCAAATGCTAGCCTGAACTTGGAGAATCATTCAGAGTTGATCACACTAGTTTCAAAACGTTTGAAAGCATTAGTAATGATTCAGAAGCAATGTCATTGGATACTGTGCAGTTCAAGCCAAGAGGGCAACTGTGTTTTTTCATGTGTGAACAGATGCATCACCATTAGAAAAGGAAAGATTTTAGCATTGTATCATGACTAGTGATGAGAAATGGATATACTACATAACCCTAAGCTTAAAAAATCATAGGGTAAATTCAGCCATGGATGAACATCATCGGCAAAGCCGAATATCCATGGCTGTAAGCTTCTGCCCTGCATTGGTGGGATCAGCTGAAAGTAGTTAATTATGAACTTCTCAAACCCATTGAAAATGACACAGATCACTATCGACTATAATGGATGCATTTGAACCAAGCATTGCAAGAAAAAAAGATTTTATACCAGCAGAGACACAAAAAGTGATTTTGCATCATGAGAATGCTCAACCATGTTGCAAACCTGGTAAAAACATACTTGGAAACACTTAAATGTGAAGCCTTACCCCACCTGCTTTACTCACCAGGCACAGGCCCTAGTTGAACAGCAAATCTATTCTTATGAAAATGCTGAAAAATGGATCGACACTTGGATAGCCTCAAAACATGTCATTTTTCCTATGTGGAATTCAAATGCTTCCAGAAAGATTGGGAAAAGTAGTAGCTAGGGATAGACAATACTTTCAGTGACATGCTTTTTACTGATTTTTTTTTAAATCATTAATTTTCACAAAAAAACAGCAAGAATTTATTCGACAGCCTGACAATATAAATTTACCTCATTCAGAGCCAGCTGGTAGTTAAAAAAAGGTGTAAAGAATAAAAATAAAAATAGAAGGTCATACCTAGTAAACAGAAATAAACTGTAAGTTAATTCCTTACATTTAAAAGTAAAGTAAATATCTATGGCCCTCAACCAGTTGGCAGGAAATTAATTGACGAAATTGGTAGGAAATAGTCGGGTACAATGCTTGCGAGACAATTTGAAATCTCCCCAAAAAGGCAAGTCACCTCAGTTTTATTAATGTATCATTGATAGATTGATTTTTATTGCACATTTTTAGCGTTAGTTATAAACCGTAAAGAGTGACTAAAAAACTATTATTTAGTTTTAACTTACACATGTGTGAAAGTTAATAAGTAGTTCAAGGCGGTAACTAATACAAAAAAAAAAAAAAAAAAAAGGAACTGTCTGACACATCATTAGGTAGGTAGTCTGGTTAGAAGAGATGAATAGCAGATAGGGTCTTGTATGTGTATTTAAACTTCACTCAGTTAAGGGACGGGAAAAATAAATTAAGGTAGCCCATATGAAAGAAAGTTTTTGTTGTAACTGTGGGAAAGAAGTATAAGCATAGACATGTTATAGCAGACAACGAAATGGTAAACTGATAGTAGTCAGTTCGTCTCAGCTGCTAAAGGTAAGCAAATATGAGTTACACGCTAGCCGAAAATTTGCCATTTGATGAGCTTCTAGGAGGTCCAGATGGGAATTTGAGCATGGTAGTGCTTCCATATACTCTTCTAGTTTAATAGCATAATGGCGTATATAGCAAAAATCCAGTAGATCGAGATGCAAGATCCAGTAGATTAACGCGAGATCTCATTTCATCAAGAAATGTAGGTGATCTTGACTTTCCTTTTGGTTCAAATTAATTGACCTGGTGAGAATCCATTACTAGCATTACCACGGAAGCATACTGAAAGTTCTTTGAAAAATACTCATTTGAAAAAAGGGATTGTGTTACCAGTTCTATTTTTTGTAGTTTCATTTTAATGATTGCTGGTAATAATAATAAAAAATTCGAAATAATTTATTAATATTCTAGATGATTAGTTAGAATAGTATGATAATTTGAAATTAAGGCAGAAATTGGAGAAACCTAGTAATTTTGTATAATTAACGTATATTTAGTCATCTCGCATATAAACAAACAAGTATTCTTAAGGCATAGTTTTTTGTCCCATCCATCAATCTCTTCCTTTTTGTTTAAAGTACTGCACAGAAACTATAATGATTATTGCTTGTATAGAGCTTACTTCTTAGTGGTTACACATTTTAAATATTTTTGACATCTGTAATATATTTTATGAAAGAAATGTATGACATATTTCAGTGCTCTGAAAGTAGATATTTATTTACTCAGCTGTGTTGTGTATGAACAATACTAATTTAAATAAATTAATAATCTAAATTAAAGAGGTTTAAATTATGCACTGGTATTCTTGAGAAAAGCTCTTTGCTTTTATCTTGAAATGAACTGCTACTGTAGACTTGAAGATTGTTCATTGGTGTGTGTAAATTAGTAATTCAATATATATATTCAATTAAGTGCAATATATTGTAAATATATTCAATTAAGTGCAAATAATTTTTCATGCAACTTTTTTGCCATTCAGATTACATGTATTACAAAGATTTTCTTTCAGACGCTGTAGATGAATTGTTTATGAAAGCTGTAACTCCTTTCTGAAATGAGTCTGATGAAAATTATGTTTAGGTAAGAAAAACTCAGACTTCTTATATAAAGAGTAGTTACTGCAAGCAAATGGTAGTCTTTTATGTTTAGCAGTTAAGTTGAAAGATATGCAAAAGATGCATAAGGTAACATTGAAACATGGTAGTATTATATGTGAGCTAAAATTGTCACTAATTGTTTTAGTTTCCTGGGTGAATAAATGTTGGTATTTACATATTTGCCAACCACCTGAACAGTCTTTGTAACTTTTGCAGTAGAAAAAGGATTCATAATTGCAAAAAATTGTTTACTACATACTCGTTTTATATCGAGTATTTATCACAAAAATCAGCCAATAAACTTACAAGCAGAAAGTTTCTTTTTTTTTTTTTGGTGAAAATTTCATGAAGAATTATT
>KK118523.1:221963-234248 GCA_000611955.2 Stegodyphus mimosarum
ACAGCAGTTTAGAATGCATTTTGTCAGGTTTACTCTAGTTTCTTCCACTGCAGACAGATCCCATGAATGCATATTTTTAAAACTGAGTAAGACCCCCCCCCGAAAAAAAAACTATTGATTTGTCTATAAAAGCCATTGGAGCTTGGAATACAGCAAAAAGAATGTACGAAAATGGTGATGTTACTTGTTAAAATTGAATTATTATATGCGTGGTTGCCAGAGTTTTTTGCATTCTGAGAATGTGATGATTGCGATAATAACTATGGGTGATTACAATAATATGTGAGTATTTAATTATTTAACAGAATATTTTATTTTCTACATTACAGAACTTCAGTGTGTATGTTAACATTCTCTTCATAGCTCGAGTAAAGCATTCCTGAAATAGGTACACAAAATAAAGATTATTTTAACTTAGGTGCCTAAGTGAAGCAAAATTTCGTAATTATCATTCCGTCTTAAATGTTTGTAAATCCATGATTACATGCATATTTTCATCATTAATTTACAATTGTTAAAAACTGTGCTGTAACTTTCACTGATACTTGGAATTTTTTTTATTTTTTTTTAGTTTAATACCTTAAAAAATTTTGACATTATTTTTGGAAACTGAAAAGTACCCAAACACTTTCTGTAAAACACAGGCAGAATCCCGAAATACAACTATTAAAAACAAGAAGTGAATTTCTTAACATACAGCTTTTCAGTATTGAAAATTCAAAGAGCTTTCTTACAAATTTAAGAGGATTTTGAAATTTTAGGAAGTAAAAAACAGCTGTACTTTGCCAAAATCTTCATGGCATTGATTTTGCAACTATTTTTTTTTTTTTATATTGCAGAATTTTAAATTGGATGGATTGTTTGCAACTTCTTTCATATGTAGGAGTACAAACGTATTAAGAATTCTAAAAATATTTAAATATTAATAATTTTATCTAACAGTAATATTAAAAACAATAAATTAAAATTTATGCTTTTTAAAAAAATCCTTTTTTAAAATTTAACTAAATGAAAATATCATTGTCCTAATTTTAATTTCAAATGGTTGCTATGGTGATAATTTTCCTTAAAAAAAAGAACAACATTGTTTATTATAATGTAAGTTGATGGATGGATTTAAAACATATTAATGTCTTCAGAAAAGTAAATAATTGTAAATATTTTCTTTAATAAAATAGTTCCTTAGTATCAACAAAGTTCTATATTTTGTGTGTCATCATTATTTGGTGACAACACATACTGGTGTATTGGCGAAAATATTGTTGCTTAATGGGAATTGCTTCCTTCAATGCTTCAGATTGTCTACACTTCAGGAGCAATTGCTTATTATTTGCTATATGTGTATATTTGCATAAAAGCAAACTTTTGGTAGTGGATTTGTGTTTGGTTTGCATGCTGTAGATATTTAGTTCTGAAGTGATGCTTGTGTTCAGTTCTGTGTGATAATTTTCATGTATATATATAGTTGATCATTTCTTCACTGTTTCATATTTATACTATACATTTACTCCATAATCAATATATTGACTGTGTATATCATATGCACAATATAATTGTCACATGAAATGTATATCATTTCTATAGAACAAATCAGTTTGAAACATGTTTCTGTGATAAGATGATTTTCAGAACTTTGCTGAATTCTGGTTCAGTTTTTCAAACTTTAAATTTCTTCCTTGAAGCTTAATTTTGAGTTCATATTGGCAAAAAGAATATGTATCTTCTTGCAGGAACTGTTGTAAAAGTGTGAGCAGATTCTGACGAAACTTTGCACATACCTATTCCTTCATTATTTTATGTTTCAAAGAATCCTTCATTCTAGAACTTTGAAAGAAGCATTTAAAAATTTTGAAAGATTGTCAAATGTCTTTGCATCACCAAATATTATATTTTGCTTATTCTTATTGGCAGCATAAAAAGCATTTTGAATCATAGTCCTTGCATTTTAAGTAAGTAAAAATTTTGCACTGCTCTTTGAATTTTGAATTTGTTTCAGTAGTGCATGTCTTGAGAGGGATTTCGTTGAAAGAGTTTAGTTCTTCAGCATTACCCAGAAGAAAGGGGGTAGAAATGAATTGTTGGGTTGTCGAGATTGTTCAAAATCACTTGAATTATTGAGTTAACTAAGCTAAACATGGCACATGTTAGAGATTAATGTTGCCATCAAGGAAGCACGTGTCTTGTAATATCCTTGCAGAGTACAGTGTTAATGTGACAACCCAGCAGTATTAAATCTATACTGTAGATTGTAGAATGAGCGGCTTTAAAAAGAGTTTCTACTCAAAGGTATAATCAGAAGTCTTGCTTAAAACAGTGTATTTGATCTCGGTGCACTTTTGTGTTGCTTTAACCCTCTGAGCGGCACGGATTTTTGGACTTGTCATGAAGATCTATATTTATGCGCATTTATTAGCTAAATTTACATAATTACTTATTTTCGTCTCTATTTTCATAAACTTTCATTCATTAAGATTACATTTACATTATTAAAGAAAGCAAAATGTCTTAAGCTAATATGTATCAAGTGACAAAAAATCTCATGACCGGGTAAAGCCAGTCATGTCGCTCATAGGGTTAAACCCTTTACGTATATCTCCAGCCAAAACATTCCTGTAAACAGCTTAGGTGAATCCTGAAGTATTGAGAATCGTTCCAGCAACTGAATTGTAATTTATCAGACAATGAAAGTACTGGACTTTGCAACATGGCTCTGAGTTGTCACTTAAAATCAGTTTCTTTTGGTTACCTTTCTTTAGAATTCAGAGAAGAAATGCACAGTTAAGTAGCTTGGGAGCTGAACATATGATTAAAATGCATATCAAGAATGAGAAGGCTTAAGGAGTTAAGAAATTAGAGAGATCAGAATTTGCATTTTTTCTTCTGTGGTTTACTTTATTCTTTCATGTATAAGCCATACACCCCCCCCCCCAAAAAAAGCAGGTGAAAATCGGGTGTGTAGCTTACAAACGGGAATGATTAGAAATAAGTGCATGCAAACATATAACTGATAAAAATTTTATTAACTGAAAGTAAAAGTTTTATCACAGTGTATGGTAAGTACTGTTTTCATTTTAGCTGATTTCACACTTCCAAAATGGGAAAAAAATTGCGGATGGTAGACAAGCTATCCATGGCTTATCTTCAATGATATTTTTTTTTAATTAGATGTAAAAAATAAGGGTATGGCTTATTCATGTGAGAATATGGTACTTACGTAGCTGAAAATCGTTTTTTATGTGTAAAGGAATTTTTGAAAGAACCGATTCTAGATAATCAGTTATTCCAAGTATGTGCATTTCCATTCTTATGTTGGTTAATTGACTCATTGCCATTATATATGCACAAAAAGGTTTTTTTTTATTATTTAGTATTATTGTCTAACTTAGAAAAGCACATGCTGTCCATCTCATTCCTCAGAAATGCTGTTAATGTTATTCAGTTTAGCAATAAAATCGTAGATGATTTCCTAATAATGGGCTATGCTGATGGCAGAGTTGGTTTTGCATTTGTTGTCTTTAGAAAGTTTGAATACTTTTTGAGTTTGAATACTTTCAATTTAGAATTCGATATGGATGCATTGTTTATATAATTGAACTTTTTTGCTTGAATTTTGCCATTAAATTGATCACTGAACAAAATAGTGCTGCTGCAGACTGTCTCATTTGTTACAATTCCTTTTCATCTTTGGAGATCCCAAAATGTACTTCTTCTAATAACATAATCGTCCAGATTCAAAGACAGCTTGAAAACCTAAAAGATAAAAATATTTGGTTGCTTTTTCATTTGTTTGTGAACATATGGGTGTTGTTAGAAATGAACTGGCCGATTTTCTTGCAAAGGCTGCCACCAAGCATGATGTTTTATATGAACATGAATTAAAATGTTGTGGAGTTGCAGAATCAAGAATTCAAATAAAGGGAGCTTAACTAAGAAATGTTTTCTTTCCATCAAAATGGGATAGATTGTCATGTCATCATTTTTTTAAGAGTTGTAATATGATCCAATTCTGTACTGCTGTGGAAACTTCAAAAGTGATCTGAGCAGATTTAAGTTGGGTCTAGAAATTTTTTGTGCTTGCAGCATCGGTGACAAGGAAAATGGTGAACACGTGTTTCTTCTGTATTCCAAATTTGATAGTGAAAGATCTGAAAATCAACAGTTACAAATATTAAGTGGCCTCCAGATTTTCATGAGTTTATTTCTGAGAGAAGTGCCTTTAACTGTTTTTTTTTAATTCATTGTAAATTTTAACAATCCTTCATAATTTTAAAAAGTTCCGTGACTGTTTATTTTTTTTATATTGTGTTTTATACTTACTCCTGTAAGCTCCATGGGATACTTTGTGGTACATGGGGAATTTTTTGTTTTTAATAATCATAATAATAAATAATAATAAAAAGCACACATTTTAAAATGCAATATGTCTTACATATTAGTGCTATATTTTAGGTTTATATCAATGCATGGTGCAGGAAGTCGAAAAAAGGAAAGGTGGTCATTTTTTTATATCTGCTGTTCTAGTTGGCTGATTGATGAAATTCAGCTTGTGTTTTCAAGTCTCAAAAGCATGACTTTGGATATAGATTAAATTTATATAGAATGTTGCTCTAACTTGTATTTTACAAAAATCTGGACTTTTTTAAAATGACATGCCGATTTCTTTTGCATACTTTTGATTCTCAATCTATGCTAACATGCCAAGTTTTGTAGAAGTTGCATGAATATTTTTTTTTAATTATCACTTAGTTTTAAGAAGGAACTCCATAATTATTAATCTTAAGTCTTTGGTATTTCTCTGGTGTATAAATTGCATCATTACATAAAAGATATGACCCTTTTATGTATCTAAGGTATAATACCATACTAGTTACAGGTTAAATATTTTTTCTGATTTTTTATGATATGAAAGATTTATAACAAGAAACTATACAAAATCTTTAAAGAATTATGAAAGATGAACACTTAAATTCCAGACGATTTTGATCTTTTGTTCAATTAGAAGAGATGATTATTAGTGATATTCATTGCATCATTAATAAGAGTTGTTTTCATTTCGCAATAAAATCCTATCAGTTTAATATTTACTGATTATTATTCTTAAAACAGATAACTATATTCATTACAAATTACGACCAGAAACAGCATATCAAAATATTTGTCAAAGCAGCATCATAACAAAGCTGCTGCATTTGTTACTTTTTTCTACTAAACGGTCAAAATGAGATTTTACAAATTTAACAATAAGGATTTAAAAAAGAAGTTTTGTGTATTAAAAGACTGGTCCGTGTGTTTTGGTTTTGATATTAGCAAAACAGAGTGCACAAAAATAATATATTTTACCGTCTTTGTCATTAAAACCTTTACAACCGGCTCCATGCATGAAATTATGAATTATGATTATTTTAATGAAAATGTGCAGCATGATTAATCAATTTTTAATTAAAATTAAAAGTTTGTGCATCTTTTGGTAATTTGGCGTCATGGGTTTATCAGAATAAATATTGTCATCGAACTAGAAGGATACGAATATTCAATTAGTTTTATAAACTACCGAAACATTAAAAACACTTTATATTAGAATGCAGAATAAAATGAAACTACAAGAATGTGTTTGAGGGAAAAACATATTAGTAATAAAGCTAAAGAATCAGAATTTAATTTCTGTCATTGAAGTTTGGCAAAAACAAGTTACATCATAGTTTCAACATTATACTATGCAAGTTGCACTACAATTTCATCATGATTAATCATCGCAAATAATAACATATTTTATATGCTTTTGGGGTATGTATGCATTTCAATACCTGGGTGGTTTTACTGACTGAAAATAGGTGGCGGTAATTTTTTCTTGCGTAATCTATGATAAGCAAATGAAGATTTAGAAAATTTTTTATGCTTTGTAAAATCAGTTGAATGTTGCTAATAAAATACACATGCCCTTATCAAAGTCTGCTACAGAAAGGTAAATTGCAACGTAAAAATGTGGGGGTAGAACTCATAACAATATCCAGTGAAACATTACCTATTAATTTAATAATTTGTAATTTATTGATTCTTTGTAAGATATTTTTTATTCCATGTGTTTGAAGTATAATTCTGTTGTTTGACTACCCTATCAAAATCTCATATAATATGGGAAGAAAGTAAAAATTATAAATTACTGCAAGACTCCTCCTTTGAATTCAGAATCAGGTGCTGCAGTTGCCAGCCCTGATCTTCGTTAGTATACATGTCTGTTGTTCATCAGTGTAAGAAAATGAATCATTCAAAAAATTAATTTCTCTGTACTTTTGAACAAAATTTTTCAGCAAATATACTTTTGAACCATAAGTTTGAGAAATGAAATATATTTTAATGCCTTAAGCAATTATTTTTAATGCTCTGTGTAAAAATGATAGTTTGTAAATTGTAAAATTTCTAATTGAAATTCTTTTCCATATTAGCAACTAGATTTGAAATTAAATGTAAAGGTACTGAAAATCTTTTGTTGCAACATATATATTGTAAGCTTCTCTCTGCTTATTTTTAATACTGTTCAAATGGTACCATATTTTCATAGTACTTCTTTATTCTCTTTACACTAAGAAACAAAGCCCAGAAGCAGACGATATTACTTCTTAAAACAGAAAAGCATAAGCTAAATTTATGAGCTAAGTTTTAATTTTATTCAACAGTACCAGAAATTTAGTTTCATGAGTGGGACGACATTAGAAATTTTTACTTAAGAAGGGAACCAAAGTATCTGTGATTCAGTTACATTTTTAAATTAAAACTATTTAAAAATTTTTAAAACATTTTAAATTTAAAACTAATTTTTAAATTGGTAAACTGAAATTTTGTGGTTTGCAGTTAATTTTTTTAAAATTATTTTCTGAGAAATAACATCACTTTCAGAGGTGGTCATTTTAGGGAGATGATCAGCGTGAGATATACAAAAGCTTAATGAGACCCATTCTTACATACTCTGCTGAGACCTGGGCAATGACAGGAAAAGTATCATTTCTTTCTTTGAAAGAAAAATTCTGAGAAGTGTTTTTGGTATGTAACAATGTCTGGAGCAGAAGAACTAACTTTGAACTCTATAAATCTTTCAAACAACTATACAATAAATACTAATACATAATAGTAAAATATACAAGGATTTAGAAAATTAAATGGGCAGGACTCCTGTGCAGAATGGATGAAAATCGTGTAACTAAAAAGATCTCGCCCAGACCATTTGGCACCCGAAAAGAAGGGAGATCTAAACTTAGTGGCTCGACTGTTTGGAAACAGACTTGAAAATTTTTAAAATAACTAATTGGATATCCAAGGCTAAGGATAGAAGAGCTTGGAATTCAATTCTGGGCTGTCTAACCTTTAAACAAGATCACTGTGAGATATGCATATACACCGAAGAGCCATTATGTTATGACCATCCTGTTAATAACATGTAGGACCACCTTGCACCCTCAAAACTTCCAGCACCTGGCGTGGCATTGACTCCACAAAGTGCTTATATGTAGTCTGAGGTATCAGGTACCAAGCGCTCACCAGCTGGGCGTGCAATTTTCCGTAAATTGCGAGGGGATAGCGTGGCAGCATGAATTTGGTTTTCCAGGTGGCACCACAAATGCTCTATTGAATTATTGTCAGGTGAATTTGAAGGCCAAGACATGAATTGAAAGTTACTGGAATGTTCCTTGAACCACTCCTTGATGATTCAACCCTTATGACATGGTATCCATGGGCCTCCATGGTGCATACTCTTATGACATAGCATTATTATTATTATTATGACATGATAAACACCATCCCCCACTGGAAATACTGTTGTCATGAATGGATGAACCTGGTGTGCAATAATGTTCACGTAACGTGCAGATATCAGGGATTGTTCTATGGGGATTATGGGTCCTGTTGTTCTTCATGAAAACATTGCCCACACCTTCGCTACCAGCTTATCTCCATCCAACTGTGAATTCAGGAGCCAGGATTTGGAAATTGGCATATTAGCACATTGCTGATGTGATTGACACAGAAAACGTGATTCGTTGGACCATGCAACTTCCTGCCATTCTTCTAATGTCCAACTCCGGTCTTTCTTGGCCCATTGCAGATGCAGCTGTTGATGACATGCCATCAGTGCAGGGACATGCATGGGCCCATATGCAGCAATGTATGCTGCGAAGTGTGTTGAAAAACACTGTCTGGGTCGCCACTGTTGTAGCTCCTTGGTCTCAGCGAATAATGCGTAGCAATCTCCACTCTCCTCTGGAATCAATGCGACATCGATGACACACTGCTGGCCGGCGACTTGTTTCACCGTCCATACCTCACGTTTGATATGTACTTACAACAGCTGCACGTGAACAGCCAACTAAACGTGCTGTTTCTGATATTGATGTTCCCAATCGCAGAGCCATAAGGATTTGACCTTTATCGAAGTCTGATAAATCAGCTGCTTTTCCCATTATGTCACTAATTGCGTTCGTGGGTTTTTTATTCACAAAGAAAAACATAAATAAATCTGAAAGGGAGTAATAGTTATTTTTATGATGGCTCACATTTGATTTTGTAAACGAGTGTTTTTCAGTTTTATTGGAAAATAACACTAAACTACTAAATATTAGTGATTTAAATATTCATTAAAATATAAATATTTAGCTACTAAATATAGTGAAATACTAAACTAAATATTACTGAATATTAGTGAAAAAATTTTATTGTTTTTCACATATATTACTGGTCATCATTTGTAAAATCTACTTTAGGCAAAGATCTTGTAATATGCCTTTGTTAAAAAATATTTATTAAAATTTTCTGAAAAAGAACTCGCATAAGTATTCGAACACTTCAAGTGAACACTTTATATTTAATAAATACCTTAAAGTAACGAGACACATAATATTTCATTGGATATTTTTTTTGCGCTATGTTTGGAAAGACAACAAGTACTCGCTCTATATACTTCAATATCAGCCGTGCACATGTAGTGGTTTTGTTCCTGGGCATTTGTTTGCTTTTATGTGTCTAGCCAATTACAGAATAGTGTGAATCCGTACAGCTGCATGGCAAGACCTCAAGAATAAAGTGTTATGCAGATGTCTGCTGTGCCACAAAGGATCTCCACGTGGAACATCTCTGTGTGTGCATAGAAATTTAGAGAGTCACATTTTCATGCTATGTCTATTTGTAAAATAAATTCATCATTGTTGTAGGTTTATTTTCTTTGTATACCATTAGTTTTAGTTTACCCTGTATTTGAAAAAAAGGTTCAAAATTCAACAGCCATGGCGAGAATTCCACTGCAAACATTTGGAATATGTACCTGATGCAGCATTAGGTCCTAAATTTATTAATAACAGGTTATCTATGTCCAGAATTATCAGGTAGACTAGAGTGTCATGAGTGTAATATTGATGGTTCAGATCCACTTACAATTGCAATAAAATTCTTTTTTTTTTTCAAGTGAATTCATTTATACTAGGCATCAAATAAAAGGGTCATTCTGAAGTGTTCAGTTAAAATTTTTAATGATTTCTTAGGATTCAGAGGTTTTGAATAATGAAAAAACCTAAAGATTCAAGATTTTGAATTTAAAATATTTCTGAAGACTTCCGAGATCTGAGGATTTGAATGTCCCAGTTTAAAAAAAAAAATCTAACTCATAATGCAAGTTTGCTTTTAATGAATACATTCAGTTATTTAAAGTTATATTTGAGCCCAGTGTGTTGGTCCTCGTGATAATTATGTGGAAAAGAAAAATTGTTAATATTGATGTAAAAGCCTAGAAAAGGTAATAGCTTATTTTAAAATAATTTTTCTTTTTTAAATAACAGTTTCTATGCAGTTTATGTTGTTCTATATCACTTATTGTATTCTTTCTAAAAGTTAATTGTTTATTCTTGCTCATATGAAAACTTTTTACAAAATTATATTCATAAAGGCCAATGTCTATATTTCCAATTTCAGTAAGGAGGGGTTACAACAGTTATAAAAAAATATTTTTGGCACACATTTTTCTGAATACAGAGCGAAAGATATCATATATTTCTATTTATGTGTAACTGTTCATTAGATAAAAATCACATTAATTGCTCCAAAAGTTCCTTTCTATTCAGAACCTCTCATTATTTTAAAAATGAAATAAGTACGGATTTTCGGATCTTGGAGCATTCAGCTGTGGTTGAACATTCATGAAATCTACCCTGCAGCTCTTATCATCATGAATTTTGGCCAACCCTGCTATATATTAATGTAATGTATATCTATCAATAGATAAGTCTTGCTACTGAGGCATGAAGAACACAAGATGAATTTTGTCGATTGACGGACTAGAATGGGAGATATAGAACACTTCCATTTTATTTTTATTTCTTTTTTTGACTGAGTGTATATTTTGAAATAATGTGACTCCTGTTACATGGTCCTAATATGGTTCCTGTTATGTATTTTCCTCTTAGTTTGAAGTAATAGATTGTGAGAAAGGCAGAATTAAAATTGGTAAGTAACTTTATATTCTGTGGTTTTTTAAAATTTATAAATAAGTCTTGAAAATTTTCTTCAGCGTTATTTTTTATGGCTACTGTTTTTAGCATATGTTTATGACTTTGTTATGTAAGTTATTGGAAAAGCTTGGATGTGTAGATACAGAAATATAAGGAAACTGGTAGGCCAAAATATACTAAAAATGGTCTAAATAGACACCTATAAATGTGAATGAAAATTAAAAATCTATCAAAAGCTTAAACAGGAGAATTAATGAATATGAAAGCAACATTTTTTTCTTCGACTAAAGAAATTGAATAGTATATACAAATAATTGTCAGACATTACTTGTAAAATTGAGATATGTTCCTATTGTTTAAAATTTTACACATGTCATACAGAAATAATTCAGATCTTGCATTCAAAATTATACGTTATTTATGCAGTGATTCTCACTGGCGATATTTCTTTTGTTAGATGTCTTTCTTGAGTTAGGAATTTTATTACAATACATAGAAATAAATTTTAATTCATTCTGTACTTTGGAATTGTAAAAAATATTTTATTTTAGCTCTTTTTCTGGCTCTTGTCATTATCCAAAGAACTGCAGACAATTTTTGAAATTACTCCGAAATCTGAATTGTAATAATCAGCTGCAGATAGTTAGCTTTCCATCTTGTAACAGTGGATTTAGATAGTAAAAGAATATCTGGGACTCTTTCTTTGAATGCTTAACTTTTAGATAATTAATTTACAATGTGATATAAATCTTTTTCTGAGATTTAAATATAGGTTTGAATAACTTTTCTGACACTTTTCAAAAGATAAATATTCTCAGTTATGAATTTTTGCAATAAAAATTATTGCTTTCTTTGGGACTACAAAGAGTATGTTATCATTTTTTAAGTGTAAAATAAATGCGTCTTAAAAAAAAGAAAAAAGCAGGCTGATCTATGAACATTGGTAATTCGTGATACAATTTCTAGTAATTTTTTTCAAGGTTGCAAACTTTATCGAAATCAAAACTCCATGAGATATTGTAGCTGAGACCTGTAGTAAGAAATAAAAAAGTTAATAACTGTATAGTAATATATGCATTTTTCCTTGTGTCAAAAGAAAATTTAATAAGTAAAAGAAAGATAACAGATTGCCATTATTTATTCTCAAACTTTATCCCACTTGAAAAGTGTTTGAATTTGTTTATTTTTAGTGTAAGTTAAAAGTAAGTTGCATTAGAATTATTTGAAATAAATGTCAGTCTGAAAATTTAATATTTAGCTATCAGTGCCTTTGAATTACAAAGTATAATCAACAGAAATTTCTTTCAGATCCCAATCTCTAGATTTCAGACTGAAAAAATTGGAGTTTTTTTCCATTTGCATTATTATTATTACCACTTGGGTATGTTTTGATAAGTATTTAGTAAATAAAATTTGAAATTTAAATAACAGATTTTGTTTTGTTGAGAAAAATATAATTTTTGTTGAAAAAAATTGTTTGTCTGTTGCCTTTGAACTGTGCATTTGGCCTGGAAGCAATTTGAGACCACTGCTATAGGGAGCATTAAGAAATATTTCTATGTTTGAAGTAAAAAAAACTCCTTCGAGGGGGGAGGAACTTTTGATTTCTTCAATTCTGAGTAAAGCATGAGCTAGATGTGTTAATGATGCATGAATGAAAAAAGGAATGCTTTTACCACATAGCTCTCTACATCAGTTAAGAGTGACAGAACTCTCATGCTTTAAGCAGCTGTTCAATGTTGTTTATTTTTCCTAGCTTTTTTTGTTTTCAAGAAGAAAGTTTATGCACTTTATT
>KK118523.1:234266-467642 GCA_000611955.2 Stegodyphus mimosarum
AGTAGTGAATCTTCCTGTTGTATCTATCATTTCATCGATAGATGCCACATCGATTTACCACTTTAATTTCTGCCCTTAGTCAGCTTAAAACCTCTTTAAAGTACTCATCAAAATAGTTTTTGCAGGAGGTAGATTCATAAAGGACTATTTTTATCAGGTACTTTGGGGTGGGCAGCGAAAATTGATTGAAGGCTTTAAGTCTTCAGCTTTCATAGAGAGTTACTGATTTCAAGAAATGCTTTCCATATATCCTTTGATAATTCAGTTTGTTTAGATGTAGATTTAATACGCTTGCATAAGATTTGTTTGCTTTCCTTCTCTAGTTCCTTATATTATAGGTTTTTAAGTTTCCATTTAAAAATTAACTTTTTTAAAATTTCGTGATTTTTTGTAAAACTTACAGAATAGAATGCTTTCATTTGTTGAGAAAGCATCTAATCTAAATTCTTTCATGAAGTTGTTTAACATTTTATTTACGTTAGCCTTTACTTTAAGCATTGTAAGCATGATTGAAAAACACCTCTGATTAAAAAAAAAAAAAAAGATTTTAGATATATAAAAGGCAAATTTCTTCATGTTTCCAAGAATTTTTGAATATACACAATTCTCTGATGCCGTTTATTGAGGGTAGCACATGTCCATGATTAATGGGGAAATAGTTCAAGTAGCGTTGTAGTATCAACATTATATGTTAATTAAACTTGAAAATAAATGTGCAGATTGTTAGATAATCATGTTTCTACTAAAGAATGCAGGTGCATAATTGCTAAAGAAATATTAAGTAATTGAATTTAAGTTAATAAAAACATACTAAGAAATCAAAATATTCATTTATGTCGAGAAATTAATAATGAAATAAAATAATTTAGGTTGACCAGCTGAAACCATGTCTTGCATCAGCTGACAAAGCAGTTGAGTCGTCTGAGAAAATTCATATTTATTATTTTTATTTATATCTGGTTTCAGCATGTCAACCTAAAATACTTTGTTTTCCTTTAAAACCATGTCTTGCGTCAGCTGACGAAGCAGTTGAGTCGTCTGAGAAAATTCCTATTTCTTACTTTTATTTAAATCTGGTTTCAGCATGTCAACCTAAAATACTTTGTTTTCCTGTATGTCAGTTTATTCTTTTAACAGATGGGAGGAAAGTGTGGGGGAGAAAAAGAAGCAACTCCCACCAAACTGCAAAAGCAAGCAAAATATAGCAATTTACGTGTTAGTTATTCCTCTTAACTCATCAAGTAATTTCTTTTATAGAAAATGTTTTGGCGGTATAATCTTATTACTGGGTCCTGCATTGAGACACTCTTGGATAAAGAAGTAAGCAAATTGGAGATTTATATATATATATAATTAGAGTATAATTGTGTTATCAATTATTATTTTTCATTAATATTTCTTTCAGAATGTCACGCTTAAAGAGTTAATGGAAGAAGAAGATATACTTCAAGAATGCAAAGCTCAAACAAAGAAGCTGTTAGATTTGTAAGAAATAATTCCATAATATTTGATATTATTCAAACTATATAAAAATTATTAGCATTATCTTCCTTTAACTTCCTCTTTTTTGGAATCACCGCAATTTTAAGCGTGTGTTTTATGCTATATAAATTGCCTTACCTAGCATAAAAAAGTAATTTTTTGACTATTAGAATAACTTAAAATTGCTGTTACTACAGGCAAGAAGTGTAACTTAACATTTTTTTTTTTTTTTTCCTTTCACATTTATCAGAATTTGTAAGTATTTTGTAACTTGCATTTTAAGAGGTTATTTTTATTACTTTTTGGTATGCATTAAATCTAAATTATATAAATTAATGCATGGAAGGAAATAAGACATGTATTTTTATTGACTGTAAATTTTTTTTTTCGAGAGAGAGACTTACTGTAAACTTTTGTTAATTTTCATGAAAATTTAATCTAGCATATCATCATCAAAAGCAGGTAGGTAAAAGGAGAAATGTAGCTGTAAGGAGCTCTGTCTGTAAGAGCAATTAAAAATACTTTCGGAACATCTTATAGAATATTTGTACCTAGCTAATTTTATGTAAATAAATTACCTTTATATTTGCAGGGATTCACCGAATTTCTTACAGGAATGCATTTTTTGGTAAAATGATAAAAAGGGAGAATTTCAGTGTGATTCATTAAAAACAAACTCGTTCCATAAACTTTTTTAGTCCAAAGGGGCTTTGTCCCTGAAGGACTATTGTTTTCGTTTTGCAATTTTGTGTCAGTTCACTCTGAATGCCCGTTTCACTTTTCAAATTGTTGCCATTAAATATTATTATCCTGTATTATATTTAAAGAAATTAAGTAAAGAAGAATCTGCATAAATATTTGTATGTTTCTTGCATTGTGATAAAACGACGGTACCTAGAGCCATCCAATTTTGAATGACGTAATCCTACTGCAAATATGGGCATCTGGAAGCCGAAATTTGGAATTTATTTTATTATCGATTTCATATTTTGTAAAACTTTAACGAATTTTTAACAAACAAACTCAAAGATTTCAAAGTGAGCAGTGGCATACAGAAAAACATTTCTATCTTCAGCATGTGCGAGACTGTGTATCGGAAATTCTAAAGGTATGCCCAATTTAAAATTATTTGCAATATTTCTCTTGAACTGAGTTTCATGGTTTAAGTGTGAAGAACATAGCATTTAATAAATAAAGGTAACACACAAAATGTTAAAAAAAGTGCCCCTTTGTACGTAATTTAAAATCTGAAACTTTTCAGAATTTTTTTTTTTAATTTATGACAGTAATGTCTATAGATGTAAAGAGAGAATTACATGGATTTGAACTGTGCACTTTCAGTTATGTGTAGATTTGTTTTTAGTTAAATATTGGAAAATGTTTTGGATCTTTAAAGTAGTTTGAAAAAACTAGCAGATAAACTTGTAGAGTATACTTTTATCCATTTAATCCATTTTCGTATGATTCAGAACTTTACTGTTGTTTCTTCAAGAGTATTTAAAGCAGATTTTTAGAAAGCTTTATGTAGAGAGCTTTTTGCAGAGACAGTTACCTTTGTACTCTTGTTTTGCCCGGCTTTGTTACATTAGTTATTCAACATTAGCCATCTTACTAGCTGAAATAAATTGCTTACTTAATAAATTGAGTCAATGTTTGGTTGGGCGGTTTAAATTGTAGTGTCCAATAAAGAGTAAATTTAAATTTTTCTATTAATAAATATCCCACAAATAGTGGAGATTAAATTTATAAGCACAAGCTATGCATTTGTTCAAGTTTAAAGCATTTGATAAAAAGGTTTGTGTGAACATCCCCAAGACAAGTTTGTTACTTCATAGACAGTGCGTTAACTTTTGTATCTGTTTGGGTAGGGTTGAAGAATTACTTAATTTACAAAGAGTAACCTTACAAACTAAAACATTACATTTCTAAGAATTTACATTTCTAAAAGTACTTCAAAAAGTGAGCTGTGTCGTGAGTGCATAAAATGTAAGCAGGTACTAGTCTACTTCTGCATTTTTACTATTAAGTAAACATTAATCTTCCATAAATTTTACAGCATATTAACACATGTTTCGATACTCGAAGACTTAACATTTTACCATTGGGAAAACAAATGTAAATTAAGAAAGTAACCGTTCGTATTGTGTGTTATTAAAATAATTCTGCTATCACCTTTTGCTACTAGTATAGGAATGAGATGAGATGGTGTGAATTTGTATGTGAAATGTGCCATGTCTCACTGGTCACATTTGCCAGAGCAACTTGTCACTTTAGCGAACTTTGATTTGTTTTCATGGTCTTTAATATACTGCAAATGTTAAAACAGTATTTCGCATAAAAGGGCATCTCATTGTAATGGCATGTGAAAGTTCAGTTGCTTGGAATGCAAAATTTTTAAGCATTTTATTTGTACAAAATTTGTCGTTATTGATGTAATTAGTGATATGTGTTATATATACAGTATTTCAATATGCATGTATAATATACATATACATATGCAGTACAAAGTACGAGATCCGTACTCAGTGGGGGTTCGGTGATCCCGGATTTGGGATTTTTTCACATATTAGATCATCGGTTTAAATCTGCTAAGACGGTATATGGAGATTATAAAATTAAAAATAGGAGATCCTGATTTATGTAATAATGAAGCATTTTATGATCCCAAGGGTATCAAAATTTACAACAAAAAAAAAGCTTAATATTTATTTGTTGACTTTATTAAACATTTCTTTCAGTTTTAAGTTGCTTTGTTTTTTGTGCTAATACTTTCTCTTTAATTGCTGTGGATAGATTTCCACGTATACTTAAGACTTATTAAGGCTGGCATTAAATATCTTACCACCTGATGCAGTCGCTGTGGGTCCTAAGTTCTGTTAACAAGCGCCTCCTTAAGTTCTAAATTTTTGTCCCCCTTAAATTTTGGGTTTCAATGCTTTCCCTAAATTCTGAAAATTTTGTCATCACTTGATTTTGTTGCTCTGTCCTTCCCTAAATTAAAAAAAATGTTGTCCTCCCTAAATTCTGCCACCCAGTACGGCCATACAAGCTCTGGCATCGGTTCTGGGTTTATGCAGATAACAAATCAGTTATTCCTTATTCAGATAGCACTAAATGTAATCTTTTGGCCAATGAGTATCACTAACGAAATCTATTTTTAGCATGTGGAAAGAAATTTTGTTAAATTTTTCCTTGTCAACATTTCTTAGGACATTTAACTTAAATCTGTAATCACCGCCAAACGGTCAATGGAAATGTTTACCATACTTTGTTATTCGATTACTAATATATATAAAAAAAGTTTAGGCGTTGTTGCATGAAGCATTACGCAAATTGTAATGTGATGATGAAAGCCAAATATAATAAATTATGATTCTTCAGGTAAAATATTAGTAGGTGTAAAATCAACAGTGTTTCTATGTAAAATGTTTAGGTTTGAGATGCATGCCAAGCAGATATGCAGCTACGGAATCAAATTATTGATCACACAGATTTGTGCTAAAATGATTGTTTCTTCGATAATGAGGTATTTAGTGCCGAAGTGAAATCAAGAATCGGGAATCTTTGCATATTTAATTATGGGGGGAATCAAATGCACATGCATAAAGCATATCAAAGAAACCTTAAAAAAAGGTAGTTGGTGGCTTTCAGGTCCGGATTTTATATCATTCCGGATATAGGGTTTCCGGATCTTTGGACTTTAATACTGTACAGTGTTTTGTAATCAATAGTGCAAATATGCATTAATATTGCTTCCCATGTGATAATGAGATGATATAAACAAGTAGAGATCAATCGCGAGGCTAATTTTCATCAATCGCTGACGATGACTGGAGTGGAATTCCATGTACAATCGATTGGGATGAAATGTCAAAGTTGACGTCTCTGGAGTCTTAACCACTTATCTGTTTCAAAGGCTTTTGTATTATATAAATTTTCCTTCGTTGAGGAAAAGCATCATAAAGCCTAGTCAGTAATCCCTACATTTCCCTTCATTTTGTGTAAGAAATTCACCTCACTAAGAATCCATTAAAGAACACAAGGATCTTTGTTGAAAGAAGGGAGTAATTTCTTAAAGGGGAAAAGCATTAGGTTCCCGTCCTTTCAAGCCTTCACAGCTGCAAACGCCCCGTCCTCAAAAGGATAATGCATTCTGAGAATTTGTCGAGGTCATAAATTCTTAGAATTCTGTCAGCCTGACACTGTGATCTCCGCCCATCCAGCACAATATATTTTGACTTATGTTTTACACTTGTCACTGGGCGCAGTGCGTAAATACTACTGTTGGGGTTCGACTCATCGAAGAAGACAATCAGTTAGCTTGAATATTTGGTAGTGTCATACGGTAGATTCTTTTCTTTTGTATTAACAGTATTTTATTAATATTATTTATCCTCAGTGACCATTTTGGGTTTCAATTTTTCTTCTGTTTAAAATGTAAGTACCGTTTCTTTGTTTTAATTCAAATTGCTTTTCTTACATTCCAGGCAACAGATCTCTAAACTGCAGTTATTACATTGAGAGAAAGGTAACGGACAGTACTACAATTATATTAGGAATAGCAATAATTCTATTTAAATTAAAATTTCGGTAGTTAAACCGTAATAAATATATTGTAACTTTCACATACTTCTTGTAAATTTGCATATGTCTTTATAATTTTAATACACTTGTATTGCTGTGTCTGATCATAGTATGCAGTATTGTTATCATTTCTCTCAATGTAACTGGAGATAATAGCCGCAGTTCATGAGTTTTGAATTTTCTAGAAAAATATTTAATTCAGTATTTATTCTTTAACCCTTTGACGGTTATGGAAATGAGCAGTTTCCGTTTACTTAATTCGCGCAGCATTAGGAATAAACAGTAGTCGAAAGTGGCAGCTGTTTCCCCCCGCCGTTCTTCCGAAAATGTCACCTTTCTCTGGCGATGCCGTAGATAGCTCGCCTCGCGCGTTTTAAAAATTTCTTAAAGTATTTGTAGTACATAAATAACAGTTTTTACGTACTTTAAAATAATTATTAAACAGTAAATTATAAATGATTATAACCAATTATATAAATAATAATAGTTAATTATAAATATAAGACAAATATTAAATTGAAAGGACTAAATAAATACAACTAATGTAAAACTTTATGAAGCACAGTATAAATACAGTAATTACCTAAAAATCTTTTTGTGTGTGATATACTTTAAAACATGGAATTGCACATAATGGGGCATTACAGTTTCACTCCAATGATGAGTTCTGGAATGTTCTTTGCTCTTAAATTTATTTAAATTTTCAGCAGCAAAAATGTTGGTTTCCATAACAGTATGATTTATAATCTCATCAGTAAAAACAGCTCAAAATACTCTAGTGGATCAGAAATATTTGTCACGCAAGCTTTCATGCCTACATCACCAGTAAAACTAAATCGGCTAGGAGCGTGAGAACTTGAATCAATTATACACCACTGTCGAACACTTGAAAAATCTTCCTCATCGCTTGAATCGTCTTCTGAGCTTGAAATACTGTGAACAAAGTCTTCATCAGATTCAAAACTTGATAAGCTTTCTGTATCACAATCATAATCAACATCATAACTATCTAACTTTCGCTTTTGAGCCATTTTACTGTACAAACACCCTAAAAACCGCGCCAAAATACGTATAAAATGAACAAGGTCAAAAAAAAAATCCACCTTCATTATGCAAAGATATTCATGGAACTCATACTGCCATCTGTAGACAGTAAAACTAACTAAACACAATCAGTGCAGAATAATAATGGCGAACGAAGTCAGCTCGTCAGCGCGCATTGGGGAAAAATTTCACTACGCGAGTAGTGCTCGTTACTAACCATTTCGGTCAAAATCTTGCTCCCGAGCGGAACTCGTTTGCGCACATTATGAAGCATGATTCGATTGCGAGCTGAACTCGTTCATAACCATCAAAGGGTTAAATTGTCATATTTCTTTGTACTCTAGTATACCCATGAACATGAGTAGTAAACCGAAGAAATCGAAAACTTATACTTCAATGAAGAATGGGAAGTCGATTACTTCTTTACAATGTTGAATGATAAATGTTTAATATGCCTTACCTCAGTAGCCACTGCTTAAAAGGTGTACTCTGGAATGATACTTTTTAGCTTTACATAGCAAGTATCAAACAGATTATCCACCAAATTCTGAACTGAGAAAACATTAAGTGAGGGACCTTAAAACTCAATTAACAAATAAACAAAGCGTTTTTTAAAGCCAAGGTTGAAGTCGCAAGCAGTAACTACTGCATCATTCAAAGTAAGCTATCTCTAAGCAAAAAAATGAAAGCCATTTTCCGATGGTGAATTTGTAAAGGAAATTTTTTTAGAAATGTCAGATTCACTTTTTAACGATTTTAAGAACATGAGTGATATTGTTGCTGCAGTTCAAGATCTACAAGTGTCTTGGAACACAGTGATGTGACAAATTGAAAGGAGAGTGGGAATGTAAAAGGGCAGTTATATAATGATATTAATAGATGTTCTTTTTTTTCCCTTTAGTGTGATAAATCGACAGATGTAAGTGATAGAGTACAATTATTTGTTTTCGTTTGTATGGTTTTTAAGGATTTTACATCTAAAGAAGAATTGTTGGGTATGATTTCTTTGAAGGAAAGGGCTAGAGGAGTAGACATATTCAAAGCCTTTAAAAACTTGCTCAATGATTTGAAAGTACCACATTTTAAATTAGTCTCAATAACAATGGATGGCACAGCTGCAATGATAGGTAGCATAAATGGATTTATAACTCTATGTCAAAAGGAAGATGAATTCCCTGCCTTTTTAAGCTATCACTGCATAATTCACTAGCAATTGTTAGCTAGCAAGAGACTAAACACAAAAGAGGTGATGGACGTAGCATTTAAAATTGTTAATTCAATTCGAGGAAGTTCCATTAAATGGCATCTCTTCTAGTAGCAGCTCGATGAAGGCCAACCTGAATTATTAGTACATACCGATGTCAGATGGTTAAGCAAAGGTAAATTTTGGCAGCAATTTCGCGATTTATTACCTGAAATTATAGGTTACTTCACGAACAAGATGGAATGATTATAACCAATTATATAAATAATAATAGTTAATTATAAATATAAGACAAATATTAAATTGAAAGGACTAAATAAATACAACTAATGTAAAACTTTATGAAGCACAGTATAAATACAGTAATTACCTAAAAATCTTTTTGTGTGTGATATACTTTAAAACATGGAATTGCACATAATGGGGCATTACAGTCTTTGCAATACGTACGTGTTTCAATTAAATTTTCAGCAGCAAAAATGTTGGTTTCCATAACAGTATGATTTATAATCTCATCAGTAAAAACAGCTCAAAATACTCTAGTGGATTAGAAATATTTGTCACGCAAGCTTTCATGCCTACATCACCAGTAAAACTAAATCGGCTAAGAGCGTGAGAACTTGAATCAATTATACACCACTGTCGAACACTTGAAAAATCTTCCTCATCGCTTGAATCGTCTTCTGAGCTTGAAATACTGTTTCAAGCTCAGAAGCTGTTTCAAGCTGAAAATTTAAATGATGAAACTTGCTTAGCGACTTAGCATTTCTTACTGATTTTACTTCAATATTAAGTCATTTAAATTTAGAATTACAAGGCACAAATAAAACAGTAATTGATATGATCAGCTGCATAGATGCATATAAAATAAAATTTATTTTGCTAGTAGAAGATCTGCACTAAAATAATCTGAATCATTTTCCAAATATGGCAGAAAACCTACTAAACATAAAAATATTAATTATAAGATTGACAAATATGCCAGGAAAATCCCAAAAGTAGTTGAAGATTTTCAGATAAGATTCCAAGATTTTGAAAAAATTAAAGGAATTGGGGAATTCATATCTTTTTCTTTTAAAAAAGAAGTGTGAAACCCATTAGTCAAAAAATTTCAGACGTATTTCATATGGATCAAAAGGCATTAGAAAATGAAATTATAATTTTACAAACTGACTGAAGATTTTTGGAAGCGAATATATTTGTTCTTGTTTCGGATCTACCTACCTATATGAATCAACATTTTCATACTTGAAACTATGAAGACTAAACAACGTTCTATCCTGACTGATTCCCATACTAAAGTCTCATTATTATTATCTTTGTCAGGATATACACCTAATTATGATTCCTTGGTTAGGGACATGCAAACTCAGTCTTCCCATTGATGTTAAGGCAACAAAGTAAATTCTAAATCTGTCTTTATCTGTAGCTACTTTGAATTAATAAATATTATTAATAGGTCTTTCCCCCCTCCCTTTGGCATGAGTTTTTGAGATCTTTAAATAATTTTCTTTTCTTTTTTTTTTACATAGGTAAAATGAAAAACTTTATATCTGTATTTCAGTATGAGGTATGCTGAGCGAACTAGTGATAGATTAGCAAAAAGCCATGTTATTCTTTTATGGTAAATTCTCCTGCCCCCCCAAAAAAAATGTGAAAGTGAACTATTGAAATCAAATTATCAGCCATACTGTGCATTTTTGTAACAGCTTTTTAATATTAATGAATAAATAGTACAACAATTTATACACGGCAGTAGATATAAAGCACTTTAAGTTGGTAAAAATCTATCTTGAAAAAGTGTAGGAAAATCGAATTTTTTAGGTACCGCATGTACAGAATGCTGCTATTAAGAGTTGGGTCCACAAGTCGATAGTGACACTTTTAAGATAAAAAGTAGACCTTATGTACAATAAAGTTGGCCACCCCTGATATTAAACTATTGGGAAAAAAATATAGAGAGAGCTTGTAATTTAACCTGTTTGTAGCAGGCGTGTCATGTGTTTCAGCAGCAAATGCTATCTCATGGTCAGATGTGTGATATATGAATTGCCATTTAATTCACTCCGCAGCCAGGTATACCACATTTGACTTTTTAGGTAGAACATTAAATTAGTCTTTTTTGGTGCCATTAGATGTAGCTTTATGTCTGTTATAGTGAAATTTATCAAAAGTGAATTATGTTGACCATTATTCCTATGCAGTGTTTTTTATTTTTGGTATTTTGTTTTGAAATGAGTAAGATTTGTGGGTTTGAGCAATGTAATGGCACTTAAACTGTGTCAATTGATATAAACAAATGCTCATGTTCTTCATATTTTGGAGTTCTTTTTTGGCTGATATACCAGGGTAGATATTCTATCTTTTTAAAGGTTTTATTTATTTCTCTTAGACCTTTTTCTAGCATTAAGGTTGACGTTTTGTATCTTTAATGAAATATTTTTTTACACCTAATTGGCAAAACAAAATCAGTGTTTAACAGAAGAAAATATAAATGATGATGAATGAGTCCTTTTCTCATTCTGATGACAGCGATGGTATTTTTGCAGAGTTAAAAAAATAATAGTATCAGTGATTCTAATGTGAACATATTTATTTGAGGTATGTCAAAAATTAAACATGTTGTTTTTTATGAGGGAGATTTTTAGTAATTTTTATTTTTATTAATGTGTTATGTTAAATATATAATAATAAATATATTATTATTAATAAATAAAATCTTTGATTGAATAATAATATTTATTTGAGGTAAGTCAAAATTTATATTACTGTGGAATTGAATATTTTGTAAATATTTTAAGGAAAATATAAAGTTTTAAAATAAATTCTGATAACTACCTGAATAGTCCTCTCATAATGTACCAAAAATTAGAACAGTTGAACAACAGATTTAATGTATGGAATTTTTTCTAAAGTTAGGCTTAGCTGTACATTGTCCACCCTGACAAGACAATGCATTCTACTAGTGTGCTGTCCTGAGAGATCGATTTGGTGACTGGGTGCCCATCACAGATGGGTTAATGCTCTTCATAATACTTATAAACAGTTGTGACTGATATTCAGCTATGCTAAATAATATAAACAGCTTTTTTCTTTTTTTAATGCATGGTTGATATGTATTGTTCAGACCCTAACGATATAACTTATTGATTCTGTAGGTAATGTTATCTATTATTGGGGTGTTTTTTTTTATTAATATTTTTCTCTGAATCATCCCAAAAATGCATTTCCCCCCAAAAAAAATTAGAGAACTTTTACAAGAAATAAGATTTACCGCTTAAAAAAAAAAGAAGAAAAGAAAAAGATGTATAAAATTCTGTGGATTCATTCTATTGAATTCTGAAACTTCTCACTGTACCATTTGATTTCTTACGAAAAAAATGGTGGAATTTATAGAAAAAAAGGTGCTGTTCTGTTATCGTGACCGGATTCAGAAATGTGTCGATGTATATGTGTGTGTATATGTGTACATATGTGTATACGTATAAATTTACATGCATGCTTGCATATGTATACATACATTCATACATACATGAACACATAAATCCATACATGCATTTCCGAATTTGGTCCTGATAATAGAACAGTACCCAAGAAGACATTGCAATAGTGCAGAGATAAAACTATTTTAATCATGTACAACAGTAGATTCTCAATCAGAAAAATTGCCAGATTGGTTAGTTATTCGTCAAAGGAAGTTTTAGTAGAATTATGCCTAGTAAGCCTTTTGAAACCACATCAAAGATAAGAATGTGCCTGAAAATTGGGAAAGAATCTACTTTTTTTCACCATACAGCTTCAGGATGAAATTGTTATTAATGTAAGTGACGGAGCAAGTCAGCATACACTGACGAGTGAAAAGGTTTATTCCATAGTCCAAGGCAGGCTCTGTTTTTATATGTAACACATTGAAAAGGAGTGCGTTTTGCAAAATTGTATGTTATCAAAGATGACCCTGAAAAATCAAAGGAAACAGTGGAAAAATTTACACTGTAGGGGCAAAGGAAAATTAAATTTCGATTAGATGAGAAACAGTTTGTTTGCTGACCTCAAGGCCAGACATATTAATAAAAAATACATAAGGAAAACAGCTAAAGTAGAGGTGGCTGTCTTATGTTGCGGGTTTGCATTTCATGGTACGGTATGAGCACAGTTTTTCATATAGATGGTATAAGGTCCAAAGTTGTGTCTGTGACTATCTTAGGTGTTGTAATGCAACGTAGGTGGAAGAGAACTTGACATTGAATGGAACAGGATTTGAAGCATTTAACAGAGCTATTGAAAAGCTGGTTTGAATGAAATATGATCATGGCGCTCTCTGTGATCAGACCTAAATCCAATTGAGAACTTCATAGCATGATCTAAAAGATAAAATAAAAGACCATTGTCCGTAAAAACTGAAGAACTTCGGAGAATTGTGCAAGGTGCATAACTTTCTGGTCCTGTTCAAAAATCAAACTTAGTGCAATCCCTAAAAACTAAGGTTTTGCTACTAAATATTAACAAAGAAGTTAAAAAAAATCATAGTAAATAAAGTTTTCTGTTCTCAGGATTTTTTAAATTTTATTTTTTTTAAGTGTGTGTATGCATGTGGGCCATGTGTTTTGGGATCAAGAAAAAAACAGCATGAAAACATCCCCCAGTAATTGGTAATGATGCTTACATATTGACAATAAATTAAATCACTAGGGTCCAAATAATATTTCTAAACCATGAATGGTTGAACACATATTTTAGTTATGTGTTAGCTAAAGTATATTAATAATACATAGTTAAACACATATTTTTTCTAAAATTTGTTAAAAAATACCAAGTGATTCCATTTTTTGGCCATAGCTGTGTGCATTACAACTTTGTTTGTAATGGAGTGTTCTTTGCAACTGTTCATTCTTTAAAGCTGTAAATATTGAGTAGTAAATTTTTGCATGTATGGTTTATTCTAATGCAGTTGTTTTAAATTAAAAACTCCATATCTGTACATCTATGTAATATGAATAAATAAAGTGCAGTTCTACAAATATCTCTTTATTCTAGAAAATTCACTTTTTTGTGATTTTCTCTAGCAGAATTTTTTTCTTCCTTATTTTAATGTAGAAATATAATGCGTATATATACACATAATATGTATTGATATACTGTTTATACAATAAGCTTTCTGGTCAACTGCGGATTGTTAAATGTTAAGGTTTTTATGAGTAAAAAATTATACATGGTTTTAGAATTACACACAGGATGTTGATTCTTAATCGTATAGCTCAAAGGATCAACTGTGTATACACTCCTTAACAAGGTTTACTTGAGTGCCTTTCATACGTGTTAATTCCACAACCACTAAGATAGTAATGAAATTATTATTCATTACATGACATTATGAATGATAAAATGAATGTTGAAATAAAATTTTATTTAAGAGAAATCAAGCCTGTGTATTTATCTGATTTGATATTTAGGAATTGTTATATAAGCTTTCACTGTATATAGATAACTGAAAATGTTTAGATGGGGGCAGACAATATGTGCTAAAAAAACCATTTTTTGTTAGCTATGTAAATTTGAATTCTTATGTCTGCGGATGATAATTTGTCGCAGTAATTGCGATTTGTTTATTGTAGAATAACTTTTGAAAGAAAGGAAAATGGAGCTGACATGAGAGCATTATCATGGTATGATTTTCTATAATTGTAATGCGGGGTTAAATCAAGAAGTAAGACTTCAACATCTACAATTAGCACATGGGAATGAAGCTTCATCAAATAAGGTACAGAATTTTTTTGTGGTCGAAATTCTCTCCTGGATGAAGAACATACAAGAAGTCCTTTGCCGGTTGCCAGTAATAGCAATTTGTAGTCCCAGAAAATGCAAAAAAAATTATAATCAGTGATGATCGCTGTTCTTGCCAAATGATATAGAAGGAACTAAACATTGGATCTGCAGCTGTACATAAAATTATTCATAAAGAACTGCATATGAGACAGTTAGTTTGTCATTTAACTTCCCATAAATTAACACATCAACAATTGGAACATGTCAAATTCAATAAAGGAACCCTAAAATTACTTAATGATGGTGAATACCATTTTACTTCTAATATCATAACTGGTGATGAAAGATAACCTCCAACATCTCAAGAAAGTAAAGTATGAGTCTTTGTAGATGATCCCTGATAAGATAAAGAATGAAAAAAAAATGTGTGTAGTTTTCGTCAGAAGTGCGGGACTGGTCAAAGAAAGGGCTAGTAGAGGGGCAGGAGACAGTTACAGCTAACTGGTACACCACCAAGTATCCTTCAGAAATTCTTCAAGAACAGAATATTAGAGGACTTCTACTTCACCATGACGGTGCATCTTATTCAACAACACTTAACAGCTGAATTTCTTAAGAAAAAAAAGGGAGGGTATCAAATTGATAGAATATCCATCCTGTTTTAATCTTGCTATATCCATCTTGTTCTAATCTTGCTATGTAATTTACTTACAGAGGCAATGATGTTGGCGGAAACTACTTTTAAGATTTGGTTAGTTTTAACTTGCACAATTTAGCTGTACGCAAAACATTTCAGAGTAACCCAGATGTATAGTTTTTAATGTTTAATATCAATAATTTTGATTCTTTTGCATAACAACTTGTAGGCTGTGCAATGCATCTAAAAATATTTCTAATTATAAAAGGTGTAAAAATCATTTTGTGCTTTAAAATTTAGATTTGTTATTTTTTTAATAGTTTGGTACGACCAGAAATAATGGATGAAATGGTTAGTCTCATAACCCAAGAACCCAGTGATGAAGGAGATGAGAAACTTCGTTATAGGTAAGGCTACTTATAAAACTTCTAGCTGCTTCAGACTTCTGATAAAATCTTATTCATTTCTTGTTTTCAATGTGTGGGTTGACCCCCTCCCCGAAAAATGAGATTGCATTTGTAGGTCTAATGTTCTAATTTAGGAGATAATGAGGTAGGTTTTCAAATGTATTAATTTTAGGTTTGAAACACCTTTCAGTAAAACTATTAAAAATTTAAAAAAAGAAAAAGTACTAACCTTCTACCAGGTAACCAAGAAAGTTCATGCAGATTTGTCACTCGTCAGAAACGGCCCACAGATTTCTTCCATTTTATTCTTTGAATGTCTTCAATTAAATGTTCCCAATCAGACACAAGCCTATAATGTCCTTTTTGAAATCTTTTTTTCTGGAGTCCAAAAATTGTGATACAGGCTTTGTAACATCATCGTTTGTTTGGAACTCTTGTTCTCACAGGTTCCATGGTCTAACAGGTAATAGTCCGATGAGACAATGCACGGGAAATTGGTGGCTGAGGCAGAACTTCCTAGTCCAGTGTTTAGATGACCTCTTTGGTTGCTTTTGCAGTATGAAGTCTGGCATTATTGTGGAGGAGGAGAACCCCCCTTCTGTTGACCGTTTCAGGAGCCGTGCAGCTAACTGAAACTCTTTGAAGTTATGATGAGTAGACCTTTGCTTTTATGGTTTTTCTGTTTTGTAGATATTTATAGTAGACAATGCTAGCACTGGTCCACCATATACAAAGCATTGTTTGTTGAACGTCATGTTTTGCAGCCAGTGACACCACGTCAGAAGTACACCAGTGATGTTTTGCCATTATCATAAGTGATCCATTTTTTATGCTTGTCAAGATTTGTCCTGGAAAAAGGCTTTATTATGGCTTGATGAGGATTCTTCTTGATTTCCTCCTCCAGCTGGACTTCGTCAAGAGTGGATGGACGACCAACACAAGGCTTGTGTTAAAGGGCTCTAGTTTAGAAAAGAAAATCGGCCAAACCAAATTTTAGCAGTCTGAAATCTCTTCAAATCCGGAGCATATTTGTCTAGTAACCTCTGCAGCTTTGTTTCCTAATGTCTTTTTTCAACATCATGTTTTTTTAAAGATTGTGCTTTCTACAAAACTTATAGCGAAATGTGCAGTGCACTGAGTTACTTTATTAGGTTTGAAAGGAATATAAATGTAAGATGTCATCCGAATCAATTTGACCACACTGATGGGCCAAAAGAAACTGTTCTGAAAAACCGTATGAACTTTCTTGGTTACCTGATATAAAGAAAGTTCCTTACCTCATGAAAACCTTTGCCAAGAGCAGTCTAATAAACAAAAGTGGCCCTGAAAAAATTGAAAATCTTATGATTAAAATCTCTTTTAACAGGCTTTTATCATATTATTGAAAGTAACGATACAGTTTATTCATTTGCTGCGGTCGGAACTAGTAGCATAACATTATTTTGAACATTTGCATCCAAAGAAAGTATAATAAATTTTGGTATTTTTAATTAGCTGCACAAGATGCACAAGCAAGCTGCACAAGAATTTTCATTGCTTATACTACTTCAAAAAGCTTTAATCTTGTATTTGCATTAAATGAAATTTCATGCTATTTACTTGTTGAATAAGAATTTTGATTGTTATGAAAACTTAGCAGAATGTGTGAAAAATTTTTTTTGCCATTAAGATATTTTTATTACATGGAACATATAGGTAAAATTTGAATCAAACACTCTGCCAATCCATTTATCCCTAGGTGTAGTTCCTTGAAGAGTGGAAGTAGACTTGCTAGTGGTCTAGAACATAAGACTGTTGAGCATTGGTAGCTGGCACAAAGTTTAATTTCTGGTAAACATGGTTGCTGCTTAGAGGATTTTAGCGATTTTCTTTTGTGAAATGTGAATATGAGGTAGTTTTTCCGAGAAAGTTCTCTACGAAAATGTCCCTTTCCTTAGGCTGAAAGCCGTCAATGAAGATATCAAACATAATATGAAAATTTTTAATAAGTAATACCTTTCATTTTTATTTATTCACAGTCACCAGTATGATACATTAGTTTATTTATTTGATTGTGGTAAAGCACCCAAGGGCTATCTGCCTGCCAGGTGATGCATTATGTACGTAGCGTATTCGGAAACTAAGTACCGTTTCATTCTAGCGCCGTCGCAGCGCTGTGGTAGGCATCCCGCGCGTGCGCACTAGTCTTTCTTGTTCAGTGACTTTCAATTGTCGCCATTTTGGTTGCTCTATGTTGTGTTTTCAGTTTGCTGTGCACATTCAAAATGTTTCAAGACAATTAGTTCTCTCGCTGACTGTGAGATTCGTGCCGTGATTAAATTTTTGAACACGAGGAATGTTAAACCGGCCGAAATTTATCATCAAGTCACAGAAGTTTACGGTGAATACGCGATAAGTGATGGAATGGTGAGAAAGTGGGTAGAAATGTTTAATGCAGGTCGAACAAATGTCCACGCCGAGGTTCGGAGTGGTCGGCCTTCTGTTGTCACCGATGATTTGGTAAGGAAAGTTGATGAAGCAATTCATGAGAACAGACGCTTCACAATGACAACTCTTTCGGAGGCATTTCCACAAATTTCACGTACTGTTTTGTTCGAAATTGTGTCTGACCGCTTGAATTATCGCAAACTGTGTTCCCGATGGGTTCGAAAAATGCCCACTGATGTTCACAAAACAAAGCGACTTGGTAGTGCCCTGACATTTCTCACGCGGTACAGTGATGAGGGAGAAAACTTTTTAAACCAAATTGTGACAGGTGAGGAAACTTGGGTGTGTCATTTCACACCAGAATCGAAACAACAATCGATAGAGTGGAGACACACTCATTCTCCGAAAAGACAAAAGTTCAAAGTGACAATGTCATCACAAAAAATCATATGCACTGTCTTCTGGGATAGGAAAGGCGTTTTGCTTACTGAATTTCTTCCCAGAGGTGAAACCATTAATGCGGCACGATATTGTGAGACTTTAACAAAACTAAGGCGTGCCATTCAAAACAAACGAAGAGGAATGCTCAGTAAAGGAATTGTGTTGCTCCATGACAATGCTCGGCATCATACTGCTGGTGTCACTCAATCGTTAATTCGACAGTTTCATTGGGAGCAGTTCGATCACCCACCATACAGCCCGGACTTGGCACCGTCCGACTATCACTTGTTCCTGCACATGAAGCGCGAGCTTGGTGGCAAGCGCTTTGGATCTGACGATGACACGAAAAATGCTGTGGAGTTGTGGTTATCGAAACTGGCGGGAAGTTTCTTTGACGATGGTATACAAAAACTGGTCACCCGCTATGACAAGTGTTTGATCATTGGCGGAAACTATGTTGAAAAATAGTTTGACATGTATTTTCATGTAAAAATAAAATTGGATTCGAAAAAATTGTTTTACTATTTTTTTTTTTTTTCAAAACGGTACTTAGTTTCCGAATACGCCTCGTATTTGAAGAAGTTTAATCTTCAAAGTGTTACTTAGGTATTTATGCTCTTACTGAATTTTAGGTTAAAAGTAAAATTATGAATAACACATAGTTTTATTTAGGGGTGGATTTTCTAAAATTTTTTCTATAGACATTTATAAAACACTGAACTCAATGTATGTTATAGCGTTATAACATTAGTTTTTATTATTCTAGCTTATTTTTTTATTAATTTGTTTCAGGTATTCTAATAGAGCGTGTGAACTGTTGACATTTGACATAGCACAAATTAATGATGCACTTGCTAATGATGAGGCGTTATTGTTAAAACTATACAATTTTCTAAACACCGAGAAACCACTGAATCCTTTGTTAGCAAGTTTTTTCAGCAAAACGATGGGGTTATTGATAGCTAAGAGAACAGACTTGGTAAGTTAGTTGATATTTTTATATTTTGTTAAGTATGAATTTTCATTTTAAAACCAGTGTTAATTTTTGCTGAATATTTAAAGCAGTGCCTTATATAATTAAATGCTGTACAAACATTATAAATTTGAAAAATTTTTTAAAACTTCATTTCCATTGAAGAATTCTTGCTAACTGCTTCATTTCTTACTACTATTATAGAGGAGCACTGAGTTACATTTTCTTTTAGTTTAGAGCTCAATACATCTATTTTCTTATAATTTAGAGCAGCTGCTCCACAAATGTGTTCCACAGTCTTCAGTGGTGTGAATGTTGAGAATTGGAAAAAAAAAAGCATTGAGCCTGCTTAATGACACAGTTCGTGCATTAAATTCATATATTTCTATTTGTTTATCTTTTCATATATTTCTGTTTGGGATGCTTATATTGAAATATTATGTGTATATATATATATGTAGGAAAAATAAGGACTATGTAAAAGATTAAATTAGCAACGTAAATATCCTTTCTCAATTCTAAAAATAGTATCTTCTCTCTGCACTCTGTCATTTCTAGATTAATCCATGTCATATGACTCCTACATAATTCTGATGATGTAAATGGAACTAAAGCAACAAATAACAATTTTACAGAAATATTAACTATCCAATCAAAATGCATTGAGAACCAAAACTAAATTTGAATGAAGATTTCACCCTGAACATAGTGCACTTGCTCGCTGCTCTTCAGCCTAGCTGGATTGCTGTCTGCTGCTTTCTTCTTGCTGCAAAGTTATCAAAAATGTACACATCTTGAAATAGGCACAAATAATGCACCAAGTTGTTTGTGGCCGCAATATGTGTACTGAAAATAAAATGATTTAATATGCCTCAACTGCTAAATTTCTTATTCAGTGTGGATTGGCATCTACGACATCAAAATTCCTGTTGGTCATTACCTCTAAATTTGTTTATATTATTTCATATGCATAAATGTAGTAATAAATGCAGGGAAAAGATGGTGCAGCGTCGATACGTAATAGGTATATAAGATAAAGAAACTTACATTCAAGGTGGTTTTAATTGCATTTTGATTTTCTAGTTGATGTTCCTGGCCACAATAACTTGGCACAATAGTCATGCCTATTCAAGAACATTTATATTCTGCAAAGTATTGCGATAGAAAGTGCGCACAACGAAATAGCGACCAAGCAGCGCACAGAAAAAAGCTGAAGTACCTAGTTAGCCAATAAGGAAGAACACGAAGAGAAAAGTTTTGGTTTGAGTTAAAAGTTTCAGTTCCCAATTATTATGTCATCAGTGTTGCGCAGGCCCCGCAAAATGGAATCTTCTAGAAATGATGCAATCCAGAGAAGTTATTGCAATTTTTAAAACAGAGAATTAAAGGGCATCAGGGGTTAGTTTAAATTATAATTTTGATTTACATAATTTTTATCTTACATATCCTGCCTTCAAAGAAAAAGAGGCTTGGCGAAAGAAGTGTTTTTTAGAAAAAAAATTAAAGCAGTTGCGAAACAAGGAAAAATACAATTGTGAAAAAAATCACAGAATTTTGATCTAAATAATTTTTTTAAAATAAAATCTTGCAGATATCATTTTTAACAATAAATTCAAATTGAAAGTCTGCAAGTTCATTTTTCTGTAAAATCACTGAAGGAATGTCCTAATTTTTTCAAGATATACCGAAGTTCTGTAAAATCTTTGTTTGAATGTCCATCATAATATTTTGCAGTCCTTAGCTGGAAAATCTTTCATAAAAATTGATATTCCCAATATAAAAACCACAATTTTCTTTTACAGATTTATGAAGTTTGAATTGATTATTTAGACAATATCACAATAGAAAAAATTTTGCACACATTTTGAATAATCACAATAAATTTCAAAATTTTCAGAACGTAACTAATTTTATTATATTTTAACATCATGCATTTTATAAGAGTATTACTAAAATTATGGTTTCACCAATATTGTCTTTCATTTCCAATTTCTGAATTTAACAAACTGAAAGGCCTCGCAATACTTCTGAACAAAAATATGCATCATTAGGGCTAGCGTCTTGAGCTTAAACCAGTATGTTCTGCACTGGTGGCTCAGAGTGCCTAGGCAGTTACTTGAAAAGGCCTCTGTTCCTTACATAAGGTAACTGGCCTTTGAGAACTGCATTAATACATTACATAATAAAAAAGTATAATATAATATAAAAAAAATTACACTCAATCATAAAATGAGAGCCTTCAACATTATCTTATGTGAAGAGGGTAGAAGAAACAACTGTACAGAGGTAATAATAGGCCTATGTTTCGGAACCAGTATTCCCTCAACATAGTCTATGCTTTACAGTCACCCATAAACTTTATGGGTGAACCATACCATAATTTAATATTACTTATCTGTACTAATTTCACTTATTTTTTATATCCACTTCATTTTTAAATAAATTCTTATTCAAAATTTTCAACACAGATTTCAAAATATACTTATTTATTTATCTTAACAACCTTCCCAAAAATAATTAAAAATCTTCTTTACTTACATCACTAAATTATTAGAATTCGAATTTTTAATACCATTTTTCATAAAACAATGCTATTAATCCAATACAAGCAGAAACAGCAATATGTATTCAGATTTTCAATATAATAATTAGTAATTTCAACATGATATTTTTAATTGCACTAAATAAAGCCTTTTAAAAAATATATCACAGACTTAGAAATCAGACGATGAATAAATCTTGCAAGAAAAATCATTCCCATTTCACTAAATTTTTTTCACGTTTGAGAAAACACCATATTTGAAGATTCTGACACTTGGAAGATTTTTTTTTTCAAGCACACACTAGAATTTTGAGAAAAGCACAGCACTAGAAGTATAGAGATGTCATCACACTATGCCCTTGAAACAGAAAAAAAAGAAAAAGAAACGCAGATTGATGAACCCCAGCACACAGTATTGAATCAAATTCCTAATTTTATTTTGCAGTTCCGTCACTGGAAATTGTTGAGAGTTCATTGGAGTAAACTTTCGTGCAAGAGATCACTTGAAAAGAGCTTGTGCACATCTGTTGGGGTTAGCAGAAGAGACTGATTCTGTTGACTCATTGAAAGCAAGTGTGTTATGTTCAGAGTGAAATCTTAATTCAGACAGAGTTAGTTCTGGTTCTCAATGTATTTTGATTGGGTAGTTAATACTTTTGTAAAATTATTATTGGTTGCTTGGGCTTTAGTTCCATTTACATCACCAGAATTATGTCAGAGTCATATGACATGAATTAATCTAGAAATAACACAGTGCAGAGAGAAGTTACTATTTTTAGAACTGAGAAGGGAAATTTACATTGCTAATTTAATCTTTTACGTACTCCTTATTTTTCTTACATATGTATAATACCTGATGAGAAGCAGAAAAAAATAAAATTAGAAGTAATTACAATCAAACATCCCATTGGAGTTATCTTTCTAATATAAAGCGACGAGATGTCTGATTATGTGGTATAGTTCGCATTTCGCGCAGTTTGTAAGTATTCCTGAATTTTGTAAGTATAGTTAGTAACATCTGCTTTGTGTTTCAATTCATGTAGCAATATCAATTACCATAAAAATAAAGTGTAACATTTGTTCTGTGCAGTGAATTATCACTGCTAGAATAGCCAACCATCAGACACAGATGTAAAACACTTTTACTAAACTTTTACCCCACCACTTGTGACTGATTAAATGAAAACATGCAAATATGAAATTTGCCAGCCAACCTGGACATTGTTTTGGGAAATTAAAATCTAATTTGACTTGACACTATAAGATTGCTTAGACCATGACAATTTTGAATATACACTTACCAAACAGGATCTTACCTCAACCAAAGTATCCCCAGCAAGACCAGCATTAGTGTCACCAACAGTCTGCTTTTTAAATCGGCAGGGCAGCGAATGCGTGCCAAATTCTCGCACTCTTATTCAGAAATCTCTACACTTTATAGTAAAACTGCTTGTTACTGAAATCTTCATAAATTCTGGAATGAGCGAAGCTTGTGACGGAAAGAGGCAGGAAGGAAAGAATAAATTAAATAACATTTCATTATCAAAATTTAAACATAAATATTGCAAATTGGCAGGAATTTTGTTAGTACCACTTCATACAAATTTTGCGAGATCAAAAATATATCTTATAACCAAATGATCATATTTTCTAAGTGTACATTTTGTAAAACTCCCACGCTTAAAAGCTGCTTTTTTAGGGGGCTGAAAGAATTCTGGTTTCCTTTTCCGGCTGCATTCATGTTGCACTTGTGAAATGAATAGTAAAATAACATCATGTGACTAATTTGAAATGGATTCCTGTTTGAAAGTACGTGGAAGAAAGCTTAACTTCCAATAGAAAATGCTATTTTCATGATGAATAATTATCTAAAAAATTATTTAGTGAAATATCATTGTTTGGAAAGGTGGGAAGTACATGAAATTTAGTTTTGCAAATATGAAACTGAAATTGAGCAAAACAAAGAAAGCATTTTTTTCCAATAATGTGTTTCATTCTTATCATATTTCACATCTGATGTTAACTGTAACTGTAGTGGAACTGCTTTTTGCGGGACCATTTGCAGCAATACCACATGTATCTTAATGATAGTGTATGGGGAACATCCTTAAAAGTGTACAGCATTTTTGAGAACATCATAATTTTTAATCATCATGATAATCATGCTCTTTAAGGTTACCACCTTCACAGAAGATGGAAATCATTTAGGACTGTGGAGTCTTATCTGTATCGTTTCCCTGGAACGTGTGCAATTGAAAAAAATCCACCTAAGATCATTAATTGTCTCAAATAATAAAATTACGGTTCAAACAATTTGGGGGGGGCTTGAAATTATCTTGTCTTACATTCCCTCCGGGAAATTCAAATTGCTTTAAACTAGGTACTTCTAAGGTAAACAGAATTTTTGTGATAATAATTAAGTAGCAGTATTGAAAATTATTGGTAATAATAGTCTCAGTTCTCCACAGATTATCTGGAAATGTGGGTAATCTTAAATTGGTTTCACTATATTTACAAACTGATAAATCTGTTGCAAATTTTGATTAATTACCAGTTGTGATTATGATCAAAAAAAGGACAGGAAGCTTAATTTGAATAGTGGGATAAGTTTCTAATTTTTTTCTCCTGTAAATTTTTCCGCTTCCATTTTTCTTTTTTAATGGAAAAATTACAGATTGTTGAACAGCTACGTTTGTTATGTAACCAACCTCTGGATATTGGGAGTTTTTTTTACACTCCTGATTATGAAAAAGCAAGGGAATAGGGCATATAGCAAGGCAAAAATGATCTGTAAGCCATATTTAGTCTTTCATGTATGCTGAACTAATATTTAGGCAGAAAGCAAAGTTACCACTTTAATGTGTTATTTGTTATGTGTTCTATTACATGTAATCTTATCTCTGTATTAGAATAAATCAGAATTTCTTCTCGTGGTCCTAGAAAAAAGTAAGTAAAATAAATATTCAGATATGTGATTCAAAGTTCCAAAGTCTTGATGATGTTTAGATGATAAAGAAAAAGAAATGGAAGCTAAAAATTAGCATTCATGGCAGAATATGTAACTTATCTGCAAGAACTTATCCATGAAACTGTCTTCTCCCATTGAGTTGTTAAAATATTAAATGAAATTAATTTTTGTATTAACTGCTGTGGAAATGAAAGATCATGTGAACATAACTCTGATGGTGATATGAATAACGGAAATTTAAATTTGCAGTCTGAATGCCAAGGAATTCAGTTGACCTTTTCTTTTGGTAATGTGAACTTGTGCTATATTCACATGTATAGTATATTGATTTCTGATGCAAATCGAAAGTTTTTGTTTTTGATGAAATCTCCAGTCTGTCTTTTGGATTTAAAACTGCTTTGAAAATTTCTATGTAGCCATGATCTATATTCTATTGCCACAATCACATAATTTTTTTAAATGTTAACCTTTATCATTTATACTCTGAGGAAAATAATAATCAAGATTATGACTCAAACCACCTGTATGCACAAGTGCTCACTTCATTCTTACTGCTTTAAAAAAGTGCAAAGGAATGCATATTCCTTGTTCAGTGGTGCATTATCTATCTTCAGTATTGACTGACACATCCACACCTTCAGTCGAAAATTAGCGGAATAATGCATTTCTTTTATACGATGTTTCGTTTTTCATAGAGTTCAGGAAACAGGCTGAAGACTTGTTTTTGGCAGTACTTTTTAAGAATTCACTCTTGCATACACTCATTCGTGCTATATCCCATGTGCTTGAAGTTTCCTAGAATTTCCTTTATCCTCCTGATTTCATAGTTTCAGTTCAGAGCATGTGCATCAGTAAAGGAGATGCTTCTTCTGTCATTCAATTTTTGGTTTGTATAAAAATGGCTGATGTGAGAGGGGGGAAAAATAGTAATATTTTTTCTTGTGTATAAGAAATGCCCATTAGCTGAGAATTTGAATATGTTCATATAAAATTAAAGTCCAGTATTGTGGGTTGAAATATATTTTAACAGTCTGGTGATTCAAGAATTGCCCTTTTATGGGGCACCTATTAGTTGAAGGTTTACTGGGCCTAATAAATTTATAGTGAAATATGTGGGTGTTTTTGCATTCTAATATTCTACTGGAATAAAAATGATGCATATGTTTTGTTCCAACAGAAATTTGATGAAATCTTAATATAATGTATGCAAACTGAAGGTTTTGACAACAATATTTATGCAGATATTAATGAATTATTTGCATTTCCCTTTATCTTTAAAATGGATTATGTTTAAAGAAACTGCACACATAAATTAAATTTGCTAAATTTAAAATTATATATGCTTAAATATAAGCATTTTTATCATTGATATCAAGTTTCTTTTTCGTTCTAAATTAATATTTAGCATTTTCAAGGGAAAAGTAGGTTTTGCTTAAACATTTAATAAACATCTATTTGGATTTGCTGCATTCTGTAACTATTTTTTTAATTATTTTTAGAGTTTTAATTTGTTTTGAAACTGAAATTCCCTTTATATGGCTTTCACTGAGGTATCATTTACACATAAATACCCAAAGAATAAAATGTTAAGTATTCTACTTTTATTAACAATGTTACCTACATTTGAATTAATTGGATAATTACCATATCAGCAGCCACATATTTTATTGTAAATAACATTTAAATTATATGCAGATATTTTACAATAAATATCATTACTGAAATTACGATGTTAGTACTTAGGCATTTCTTGATTTCTTTAAGCCCTTATGCATCACATATTTCTACATTTTGAAACATAAAATATTTAAATTTCTTTTACTGATGGTATATGAGAAAGTATTAGTTTTAACTTGGCTTTATATATCTACATATATAAAGAAACAGAATAAAAATTATTCACACTTTTATTAAATTTTTGTCTTTAGATGCATTCTTAAAACACTGTATATAGTGATACAACTGACACTAGACCTCCATTGACAACAAAAATGTGAGGTGAGAAAACTTTGTAAAAATCAATTGATACTCGATTTTTAAACATCTGAAAAATTTTATTCAACTCCTTAGATATATATATATGTATATATAAAAAATTCATGAACAAATACTGTAGCGAAGAAAGATTTTTTGATCTTCATGCAAAATAGGGGTATCCTGAAAAAGAATCAGCTGCTAGCAAACGTAATTGATGGAAAAAATTCTTAAAATTTTTGTCACAAAATAGAGCAAATTATTCTTTACTGAATGAGAAATCAGAAAATTAAAATTCTTTAAACTTTGGTCATTCAAATACCATTGCTTTTAAATATCTGTAGTCATCGTATGACATGTTACAGGAGTTGTCAGATATATTCAGAAACAGGAAAAACTTGGGTATAACATACCTGACAACTTTTACAAATTTTTCGTAAATTTACGAAAATGCGTTTGTCTTTACGATTTTACGATCGTAATCCATTTTTTACGATTTTTTTCCTTTTTCAAGTGTTTTGAGTGATTTGTCGAAATTTTAGAATTTTTCGCCAATTGCATTGTGTGTTACCACCAACTACTGACTACTTCGAATCCAGTAACCTGCGTTTTCTCCCAACTCGCCGCTTAACCAGCCAATCCAGTGCGCTGAACGTATCTCCCACTCTTTTCTTTGTGGGCGCCAGATTATTTTTTCGCGTTCGCTTCAGCAGCAAGGGAATTACTCAGCGAGCGTGGATTGACGCATTCTGTTTTTTTTTTTGTTTGTTTGTTTGCACGTGTTACGAATTTTCTTAATACGTCGTTGTTACGAAATGAGTTCAAAAAACCCGTATTCTCAATATTTTCGGCCTGCATACAAAGCTGAATTTCCAACAACAAGAATCATTCAAAGAAATAATTATGCATTTTGCAACGTGTGCGTGTGTGACTTCATAATAAGTCACGGTGGAAGAAGCGACATTGTGAAGCATGTTAAGTCTAAAAAGCATGAAGTTAATGCTTCGGTTTCGACAGCGTCAAAGAAAATGGATGATTTTTTTTTCAAATTCGGCTACGAATTCGGATGCCAATGTCATTTTGCAGAGTGTTTGTTTATTGCATTCCTCATCGAACACAACGTGCCGCTAAACGCTGCCGATCACGCCGGTCAACTTTTCAGACGGATGTTTCCCAACTCCAAGATTGCTCAGAAATATGCTTGTGCTCGCACGAAAACATCTTCTATTGTGAATGAAATTGCTTCCGATGCACAAAGTAAAACGATAGCTGCACTCCAGAATTCAGCATTTTCGGTGTCAATCGATGGCAGCAATGACAGCGATTGGAAGCTTTACCCCCATTGTTGTCGCATATTTCTGTGATGTTTCTAATGAAATGAAACGGGGGAAAATATTGCCTCCTTGGTAATTAATGAGTTGAAACAACTTAACATCCCAATATCAAACTGCATTTCATTTGGTGCAGATAATGCTCATGTCATGGTGGGTGACAAAAAGGGTGTAGCCCCTCTCCTCAAAAAAGAACAAAATGAATTGTTATTGGATGCCCATGCAACTTAGTTACTTTGGCAGCAGAAAAAGCTGCAGCTGCTTTACCATTAAATATTGACCAGCTTCTGATTGATGTGTTTTTCTATCTGGAAAAAAGTGTAAAAAAGAAAGAAAAGCTGAAGAATTTCCAAGAACTGTGCTCTGGTGAAATGAGAAAAATTCTGAAACATGTATGCATGAGATGGTTATCCTTAGGCAGTGCACTAGGAAGGTTTATTGAACAGTGGGATGCATTGCTAAAATATTTCCATGAAGAGACCAAAACGAAACCACAGATCCCATCAAATTTGTGGCATATAAGATTCCGAACACCAACTTTGCTTCTAATCAAAATGCTTTAAAAGGGAAAAGCCAACACACAGAATCAAACCCTTTAAAAAGAAAATGCTTAGAAGACTCCTCAAAGGTCAACTTTGTTAAAGAAGTTGAAGGGAAGAAGAAACAGTCTTCTATTAGCCGGGAGGAAAGGATTTTCTATCTTCTTTCTTCGGATTTGAACAAAGCATATTGTAGTTTTGTATTAAGTACCATTAAGATTTTTGAAGGTGTAAATACCCTTCTACAATCAGCTTCGCCAAAATCTCCCCTGCTTATCCAAATTCTTAATGATCTTTTGAAAGAATTTTATACTAAGTTTGTAAAACCGTCCTTTGTGAAAAACAGTGTGTTGATTCGTGTTGCCTATAATAGTTTGGCAAATCAAAAGGATGACAATGATCTTATAATTGGAAATCAAACCAGGGAACTTGTAAATTCTTTGAAAGATCATGAGAAAAAAGAATTTTTTCAATGTGTTAGAAAGTACTTTTCCTCAGCCTGTGATTACATTGTAAGGAAGTTTCCTTTGCAAAATGAAGTTCTTTTAAATGCTGAAGTGGCAAATTTGAAACAAATTGAAAATTCATCTTTTGAAAAGATTCGTTTTTTTATTGATAAATTTCCATTTTTGTTAACAATTAAAGAAAATGAATGCCATATTGATGCTTTAGATGAACTACAGAACCAATTTTCTGCTGCACAGTTTGAAGACTTTGCCAGTTCCAGAGAAGATAGACTTGATGTCCTCGTTGGTACCTTAAAAAGAATAAAAAGAGCTGATGGAACACCAAAATGTGATAGACTAGCAAGAGTTTTATGTGCTATTCTCATAATTCTACACAGTAATGCTGAGTGCGAGAGAGTCTTCAGTGTTGTGAAGAAAAACAAAACTATGTTTTGTTCTTCAATTTCACCAAAAACTCTAGAGAAAACATTTTAATTGCGAAATGTTATGAGGGAACTAATTGTTATGACAGGAAATTTCCCAAAGAATTTTTGGCTAAAGCCAAAAAATGCACTCTAAATTCATTGCAATAATTGTTTTGTGTAACATTAAGTTCTTTTTTTAAGTTTCCTAATAAATTTTTTAGTTACTACTTAATTGAGATTTACTAATGTAAGTACAATTTTCTTTTTTCTATTTGTATAAATTGTTATTTTTTTAATATCAAAGCATGATATTAATTCTTCGTGTTCTTCTGAATTTTGGAGAAATCTTCTGAATTTTTATCTTTAGAGGTTGGCAGGTATGGTATAATTTCCTTGTGAATTCACATTCTGTATCGTAGGCATAAGTGATAGAAAATATATGACATATATGGTAGTTTTCAGTTTAATTATAGCTTTTATAGCATACAAATTTGCGCATGTCAAATTTAGCCCTAAAAATCTCCTATAATTGGATTAATGCATTCATGTGCTGTTATATTTTAAAATAAAATAGTTTCACTTTTCTTAAATGCCTGGTATTGAACAACACTGAACCTAGTGATATGGCTCTTTGTCATGTGCATTCCTTTTTGTTCTACTTTCCTTGGTTATTATTTAAGATTTTTGGTTCAAGTGATTATATGATAAAATAATTTATGCAGTACATTTATCCAGATATTATACTTAACATTGTGAATTTAGTTATGGCTACCTCACTTCAACAATTGTTTGAGAGCAATATAGAGATAACAGTTAATTTATAAGAGTGAAATATAGAATGTTCAACCGTTAATCTTTATACCATTAGAAACAGCTTCTATGAAACAAGTGTTTTCCACTTATGACAGCATACTCACAAAAAAAGACTTCAATAATCTTGACATTTTGTCCAAAGGACAAGCAATTTTTAGATAAAAACTATTGTATGACTGGTCTATGATGTTACAATAAATGAATATTTCTAGGAAGTGGCTAATTCAGTATATGCATAAGTAAGTTTTGTGTTAAATCTGTAACTGCCTAACAGAATTAAAAAGTCATGGAAATTTTATTCTAGTGTTTTTTTAAAATGACCTTAAAATTATTCCCCCTTCTCTACTGCACAAAATTCAAACTAGGATGTATACTATTTTCGTGCTTAGAAGAAAAAGAAGCATTCTGCCTTTTATGTATTAAAATACCATTTAGTGTATGTATAAATTTTGTTAGCATGCCTCATATTTTTAATTTAAATGAGTTTTTTAAACCAGCTTCATTCACGTGCAAGTATATCCCTATCATCAGAATTCAGCATGGTAATGTACATTAATTTTTTTCCCCGCAACAGTTTGTTCTTTGTGTGTCTTGTATGTTAAATTAAGATAAAATGTATTAATGTGATTTCATATGTTTGCATTTTTTATACATTTTCAGATCTTTAACTTTTTGAAAGATAAAGATTTCATTACACTTATTTTAAATCATTTGGATACATCAGCTGTAATGGATTTACTTTTACGTTTTATCACATCCATTGAAAACAATGATATGCGAAATACAGTAATAAAGGTGAGTGGAAATCTTAAAATCAGAATGCATTAAGAATTAATATTTGGATTTTTGAAAACTTAAATGTGTTTTAAACCTCAGCCTGAAAGTACATTAAATGTAGCAGAAGTTACTGATATTTTTCGTTATGTTTCAATGTATCTTGTGAGTTAAACAGTGAATGATTAGAATGTAATGTGTCAAGTTATTTCAAATAATGTTTTGTTAATTTTATAAACAGTTAAAAAATGCATTGTACCTATGTGCCTTTGTTGTGCAGTTGATAGCTTATCAACCCAATAATCTGAATACTTGAGTTTTATTCCTAGTGAGAGTACAGTTGGTTCTGGAAAATTCTTGGCCCTTAAAATTTCTAATCTCTGTAAAAGTTCATACATTTTGTTTGCTTTGCAAATAATTTATGATCTTGGAATTTACCCTTAATAGCACTTTCAAACCATGGTTTGTATCATAATTATGTTAAATTGTGTGATATATTTAATTTTAGCTCAGACAGTTTTTATTTGAAATGTATCTCATTTTGTAACCCGTTTTCTTTTTTTAAATTCTCAACTAATTCATGCTAGATCGCTAAAACCTTGTAATATTTATTAGTCCACATGGTGACACTCCATGGTTTTCATTCTGTTTGTCCAAACATCGCAGACTTTTAAAACATTTGTACTCTACTAAGTGTGCCAAACATCATAATATAATAATGAACATAGTCTTTAATTACCTGTAACTGCACTGTTTTGAATTATGTAACTTATGTGTGTGTTTCATTGTACAATTTACGACAGTTTAGTAGCAATGTAATTTTGTCTAGCTTTTGGTATTGACGTTAAATAACTTTGAAACTTCAAAATATTCTTATGTTTTTGTATGGTATTATTAGGAGTTTTGACATTATTTTCAATTTTACATGCTTTTAAAATGTTTATTTCATTTAGTATTATAAGTTCAGTCATCTTCTCATATTGTAAAACTTAATTTCAGTGGCTGAATGACCAGAGACTCATTGAGCAGCTTGTTAACCGAATAGATGTAGAATATGGAGAAGATGTTAACTGTAATGCTTCTCATGCACTTTGTGATGTCATAAAAGTGTCAAGAGAACACATGTCTCTGTTGCAAGAAAAGGCAGAACCTAATCCTTTATTACAAACTGTTGAATCGTAAGTTATATTGGAGAAAGAAAGCTTTTTTGAAGTTTATAACTACTAAGTATTGCTCATGTTTTATTGAGTACTCTTAAAACTGTTGCTGCTAATAGGGCAACATGCTGTCAATAAAAATCTCACAATTGATGTTCTTCTTACTTCGCTTTCGTACTTATAACTGAAGTGCAAAGTAGCTGAGTTCAGGGTTGCCATATTCTCATATAAAACAAAATCGGTTTAATCCCAGTATAGGGTACCATGGAGGTTAGAATAGCCTCCATGTGCTACTGTATTCTAACCTCCATGTACGGTACACACGGGATTTAGTGACATTAAGATTATTGGTGACAATTCTCAAAATTGTGCCAAGGCTGTAATGTTTACTAGGATTTTACCGCAAAATCTTTTAAACCTTTTTTTTTTCTTTTTAGTAAATGCCTTATTTTTCATTTTGCAGTAAAATAAAAATAATTAATCGGTCATCTAGCATAACAATTTAATATAACTGTATTTGCCAAAAGTTCTATGTTTATTGTAATTCAGTTTTTAAGTAATTTAACTTTATTTTAATGTTATCATATCATTTAATGTTGCTTCTTCTTTCTAAATTTATTTGTTATTAGTTAATAATACTCATAGACTCCAACTACTATAGATTCTCAGTAATTTCTGTGGAAATTCATGAAAAACTACAGATTTTACAGAAACAGGTAGTAGAACCAGTACGCAAAACGGAACCAACTACACTCATGTCCATAAATTAAGGATAATTCGGAGTCACGCGGAAATCAAACTCTAAAATAAATATATCACTTGTAAAATCACTACACACATCTTCAAGAATCATATGCAAATTTCAGGAAGTAACCAGATGACACCGATGGTACGTCACAATGACGAGAGTGTAAGAGAGTGATATATATAAGGAATACAGGCAAAGAAGTAAAATTGTTCGCAGGCGCTTTATAAGCATTTCAGTGCAATAACCGAATAGTTATGACACAAAGGACGCATTTGGATGATTTTTTGCGTGGTGGAATTATCAGCCGTCTGGAATGTGGGCATACCCAACTGGAAGTATCAGACGAACTTGGAACTGCCCAGAGTGTCATCTCCAGGCTTTGGCAACAATTCCAAGATGATGGTAATGTGAGTAGACGTTACAGTACAGGTCGCCCCAGAGTTACAACACCGAATGAGGACCGGTATTTGGCAGTTACTGCCAAAAGAAACAGACGAAGCACAGCTTCAGACCTGTCTCGTCAGCTCTCTTCAGCCGCTGGTACGACAATTTCAAGGCAGACCGTGTACAGAAGCTGTGAGATATTGTATGAATATCTCTGAGGAAATATTTCACCATTTTGTTTTATTTCTTCTGAAAAGAATGAATTTTATAAACTTTTTATCGACTTGTGCATTCAATCCATTACGAACCCATACTCACGCAACAATTTTTGGTGTCAGAAGTGGGATTTAATGCCTTTCACTAGAGCGATTGAAGAATTAAGGAAATTTATCGCAGCCTTTGCTGCATTTAAAAAAGAGCTTAAATTTGGACAAGATTCCTTGAAAGAAGAGATTAAAGCGGGACAAGAAACAGTTAAAGAAAAGATGGAAGCTGGTCAAGTTTCTGTTAAAGAAGAGATGAAAGCCGTTAAAGCAGGTTAAGAAGAAATGAAAAAGGAAATTACTTGCATAATAGAAAGCAAATTTGAGGATATGGAAGGCAGAATAGATGCGGTTGAAAATAGTTTCTTCTGTCAGGGAACAAATAGAAGAGAGAGAGTTTCTGTTGTGGAACAACAAATTGATGACAAGGTTTCTGCAGTTACCAAAGAAGTTGATACCTTAAAGAAATTTGTAGTGATGACAGGGAGCAGTACCGATGGTTTTAAATTCTTAGCCATGCTTTCTCACTCCTCCCTGAAGTTATCCACTTATGAATGGAGGACCTCCTGGCAGGTGTATAAGACACAGTTCTCACCAGTGGCAGATGAGAATGGATGGGATACCCAAGCTGCGGTCTGTCATCTTGACACTTCTCTGAGAACAGATATCCTTCAGACTCTTCCCGAAAACAAGCTACATTTCGAAGCGCTGTCCGCCGTATTGGTCCTGTGCTTAGGGGAGAAGTGTTTAAAAGACTACAGCAGGCTTCAATTCAAATCCAGTCAGCAGAAGGCAACGGAAACACTCCAGGAGCTCGCCACGGATGTTGAAAGTCTCACATCACCTTTTCAGAGTGCCCGACAGAAACAAGGAAAATCCTGTCCCTGCAGTACTTTATCGACGGCATCCGGGATCCTGAAATACAGAAAGCTCTGCAAATGCCGGATGTGAAGGACGTAAAAACTGCTCTAGTGTACACCCATGAAATTCAAGGTAGCCCAGCAAGCAACTCTTACAGATTACTACCCAGTCAGAGCTGTGCGAGTCCGCAAGCCAGTGGATTAGCTGATGGCTTGTTTAGATGATTTATCCAGACAAGTCAATGCTTTGGTACAAAGTAGGAGTGAGAAAATGTGGCTCTAAGTGTTGGAAATGTGGTATTGAAGGGCGCATATGAAAGAACTGCAGACTACACCTGGGTATGAAAAATAAGATAGACGATTTGACCAAAGAACTCTATGGCTTGAGACGGAATATTAGTGAGAAGAAACTAATTCTTAAGTGCTGGAACTGTGGTGTTGAAGGCCACATATGAAGGAACTGCAGAACACCTCAGAGCACAGAAAATAAGACGGATGATGTAAACAGACAATTAAATGCCATGAGATGGAAGAAGTGGCAAGAAACCAAAGTGGAGAAACTGCGGACTTCAAGGCCACATACAAAGAAACAGCAGAACACCCCAGAGCACAGAAAATAAAATCATTTCCCAGCAACGACGCAGGAAGCAAATTAATGACTGTATTGAAGAGCAGAGATTGTCAGATTGTGAAAACCCTTGTTTTAAAGCATGCAAGATTTCTGCAGGAAGGGAAAAGGGTAATGGACTATCCATTGATGGTCATATCGATAGAGTTCCTTGCAGTATGATCGTTGACACAGGAGCTAATGTTACCATCATTCGGAGAGATTTAGCTCAACAATTCAGAGATAAACTCATTTGAATGCCATTCTGTGTTACCCTCCAGACTGCGTTGGGTGAGAAAATTGACATAGGTGGAAAGCTAAACGCGAACATCACACTTGGAAGTGCCGCCTACCATCACACGGCATATGTGGCAGATATTACAGATCCTTGCATACTTAGATTGGACTTTTTAAGGAAATATAAATTTTCCTTGGACTTCAAAGACACAAACTATTCTCAGCATCAGATGCCAAACTATCCATCAGCTGAAGGGATCCTCACCTTGAAACGCCAACGCGTTGTCTGAAAGACCCAGTTTCAAAAGCTGCCGAAATCATTACGGGGGTCGAAAAGAAACCCGAGACTGCCGGCAATTCTCCGTCTTAGATGGTCGTCAGTCAAGACCTTCGTCTGCTTTGTGACCTCTTTTTTGGTTGCCCAACAGATGCGCCTTCATCGCCTGAGGAATGTATCCAAGATGTCCAGGCCCGGTTTGAAGTGATGCACTGTTCTGCACGAGAGCGAGTCAACATGCCGCTGAGGAAGATGAAGACCTGATACGACACGAGCTACTGTACATCAATTCAACGAAGGAGACAAGGTGTGGTTGTGGAATCCGACTAGACGCAAAGGACTCTGTTTGAAACTATAGTCACCTTGGGATGGTCTGTACTAAACAGGCTGAATGACGTTGTGGTTCGGATCTGTAAGTCATTGACTGTAACCATCCCAAGTCGTTCATTGCGACAGGTTAGCTCTTTACTATGACCATAGTACGTAGTGTATATAATTGTAAATAGCAGTATAAATAGTATAAGACCATGGTCCTTTTTGTATTTAGTATTTGGTACTATTTGATTTGTTTATTGCAATTAGTGTTTGTGTTGTTTGTTATTGTAATGTAATATTTGTTATTGCATTGATGTCTTAGTTGTAAGTTTGACTTCCTATCCAGGGATTGTACTGCAGTGTTACGGAAGGGGGCAGTGTTATGGATTTTGTATTTGTTTAGAATTGTAATTAAAGTTGCTTTATTTTCCTGTGCAATGCAGTGCATGACGAATTTGAAGAGAAAGCTACGCCAGAAAACTAAAAATAGAAGAGCGCATGCATTTAATATCTCATAATCGAGAAAATAAGAGAATAGTCTCGTGCTGATCAAAAAGCTTATAAAAGGCAGATTAAAAACATCTCAGCTCAGTTGCAGTTATTTTAAGTGAACTGGTATTATTTGCTTAATGCTGTTATTGATTGTAGCGAATTCTCCGTGAGATCAAAATAATTTTCTGTATAATTTTGAATTTGAGTTCTGTTTATATTCTAGTAGTTTGAAATTATAACTGCTGTGAGATATTGTATGAATTTCATTGAGGAAATATTTCAGCATTTTGTTTTACTTCTTGTGAAAAGAATAGATTTTATTAACTTTTTATTGATTTGTGCATTCAATCCATTACGAACCTGCGCGCGTGCAACAATATTATAGTAAACAAAAGGGAGTGGTAATTATTTCATTGATTTCTATTTTACAATGCATGGATAAATACTGGAGAAGGTGTTTTAATTGTATAAGTGAAAACTTTAAAAGCAAAGGTTTGGAATGGAAAAATTGCTTATAATTTTCTTCAGATAATGCTAGTAATATGATGGGAAAATTGAACGGTGTAACATCGTTTATAAAAATACATCAACCAAATATTGTCATCCGAGGTAGTCCATGCCACATCTTTCATATAGCTGCAAAAAAAGCTACTGAAAAATTAATTGGCTCAGAAATCGAAATTTGTTAATAGATATATATTTTATTTGGAGGAAAAATTGAAACGAAAGCACAGCTTCAAAGTTGCTCAACAAATTTTGGGTTTCGGTGATGAGGAGTGTCGCCACTCCTTGCTCGCTCGCTTTGTTTCAGGCTGATGGTAATGCACCCATGTTTCGTCACCTGTGACAACTCGTGACAGGAAGGCATTACCGTCACGTTCAGTGCGCCACAAAAGGTCTTCGCACGCATCAACATGTCGCTGTTTCAGTTCAGATGTCGGGGCACCCATCTTGCAGACACCTTATGAATCTGGAGAACATCATGCACAATATGATGTGCCGATCCATGACTCATGTGTACACATGCTGCAATTTTGTCTATTGTCACATGGCGGTTTTCCAAAACGATGGCTTCAACAGCTGAAATGGTCTCTGGAGTCACTACGCGCCGAGCCTGGCCGCGGCGTGGAGCATCGGCCACGGACGTAACACCATTTGCAAATTTCCGGCACCATTCATAGATTTGTGGCTGTGAGAAACGCGCATCTCCATACTGAACCTTCATTCGCCTAAAAATGTCAATCAGTTTCACACCTTCACTTCGCAAAAACCGAATCACAGAACGCTGCTCCTTGCTGGTGCATGTGGCTAGTGGGGCTGCCATTTTGGAACTGTTGTTGCACCGGTGTTTGTGCATCTGCCGGCTGCTGCCACCTAGGAGACATCCGGCATACTATCACAAACAGGCATGCCAACTTACAGCTGACTGGCGCCATATGCGGATTTTTATTTCTACTTTTATGGTTTTCATTTGACTCCCCCTCGTACCTCATTTAAATGCAGCTTGCAAAAGAATTTTTTCTATTGTTAAAAAAAAATCTGATTGAATTTCGACCAAATTTAGGTCCTAAAACTTTCGAAGCAGTTTTGATTGAAAAAATAAATATGCAAGCAAATGAAGAGCTGTGTTATAAAAAAGCATTTTCAGAATCAGAAGTTAAGGTTGCTAAGCATACTACATATAAATCTTTGCATTCGTAAATTATAAGTATTTTTTCAGTAGTTATATGTATAATTCTTGGTTATTTAAATTTTTTTAAAATTTTATTTCCCTATGGAAATTAATCCAGAATAAAGGTATGATTTATTGATTCTGATTTTTTCTATGATAAGTATTGATTTAAAATTCTTGCTTCAATTATATATTAGTAGATTTAGTGATATACATGCTTGAGGAGTTAAATGATAATTTCTAATTAAACATACATATAATTTACAAGACATATTTTTAATTATTCAGTTTTATATGTATATGGATTTTAAATGTAATAAAATTGATTACATTAAGAATGGTTAATTAAAACGTGCGTAACGTGTGCATTTTCAAAGTTGTAAAAATGTCATTCGCATGTTCACTGCTGAGAAGTTTTGCTGCAAGATGGAATCTATGTAATACTTTCAAATTTCAGGCAATTTTCTCTGGCATACTCCTGAGACTAATTCTAGTAGTATAATGACATACTATCACGAAATTTAATGCACATTCTTTTTGCTTATCGATGCTGCTAAATCAATATAAAATACCTGAATTTATTTTAAAACATCATTAAGTAGATTTCTTTCTTTTGTTTAGCTTCAAAATGTATGCAAAAAAAGGGGGGGGGGACATTTTTCAATCCAGATTGGGCAGATTCTAATCTTAGTCTTCAGTGGGAAAAACAACTCCTATTATAGTGATAATAGTAATGCTTTAGGGATTATATATATAATTACAAAACAATTTTTAAAAACAAAATGTAAACATGCCTAGTATTTTCGCTCATTAAGCTGCTGAAAAATTATTAGTTAAGACATAAAGTAAGAAATTTAGAACTAATTTTTCATAAAGACGAAAAATTGAAATTCATATTTTATAAATTTCAAATAATCCTATAAATGCAAAAAAGAATATAAAAAATGTTAAAACCAAAACTTTTCAAACAAGCAATACCCCAATTCAAAAAATTAATAAATTTAAAGAAAAACGACTATAGGATTATTTGAAATTTATTAATTATGAATTTCAATTTTTGGTCTTTATGAAAAATTAGTTCTAAATTCCTACTTTATGTTTATATATATATATAATCGGCAATTTTTTTCTGTTTGTTAAGTTGTATCATGATTAATTTACCTCTCGGCACAGCCAATGCGCACTAGTCGTTGGATAGACCGGAAGTTTCTTAGAACACACCTGGAAAAGTCACGGAATTTCATTCTCCTGTTTGAGTGGCAACCTTGTGAGTTTAACAAGAGCAGGTCTTTGTTTATAAGGGGAGTGTGGCAGTTCTAAGAGTTGGTGTTCGCCAATGCACTTTTGGTCTATGCTTCTGGTTGCCTATGTCCCGATCTATCATTTTTGATGTGAAATGCGACACACAAGTTCTCAGTGCTCTTGGAAGGTAACCTACAGCAGGTCTCAATCTGAAGTCTGCTTTTTGTGCATAAGATACTGCACCATTGTTTCAAAAGTTGTCTCGCAACAGTTTCTAACATTTAAACTCAATCATGGTGCGAGTGTTTTTGAATAGCGTTCAAGTTTGCTACATACCCTTCAGCAGCATTTATGTGACATGAGAAGGTGATTATGATGATTATGAATCTATTGGGATTGGCTCCAAAAGGATTAGCGATTTATTAATGTCGCTATTAAACTGCGTAAACTCTTAATTTCGGTAGATTGAATTTCTTTTTAGAACCAGTGAGAATAACAGAGTACTCCTATATTGGTGATTTTGCATGAATTCATGCCAGTTCCAGTTCGTGTTGCCTTATCTTTTTCCATTCTCTGTATTCTGTTTGTTTTAGCTTTCTGAATCTTCTTATTCTGTTTGTTTTCATCTCTCTTCGTTCTGGCTGCATTCACTGACATTAGTTACCAAAAAATTTGTAACAAACTATGGATCGTCCAAAATACTATTTTCTCTGCAAAATAATTTCTGTGCTGATATTAAATATTTTACAATCTTTAACAAGCTTTATATATGTACTCTTGTAATTATTTTCTTAAATATGAAATACTGTACATTTATCATTCATGGCAAATGGTCAGTTCAGAAATAACCTCGGTTATAATATGAGTAAGCAAACTTGGGAACAGTTACAATCTTCTGTGGAATGTTATGAATGGCAAAAGTCATGAGGGTGAAATGTATTGCTTCATGCATATGGATTTGTAGTAGATTGAATGCACACTGAACCGAATGCTGTCTTTATAGAATTTGTATTACAAAAAGAAACACTTCACAGTTCAGGCAATTTCCACAAAAAATATTCCTGTAGTTCCTAATATCACAGCATACAATCAGTAGTTACACTTCAAACTACTAAGAATGTTGAACACAACACAATGCGAAGTGCATCTATAGAGCGAAGTTCACATGGAAATACCTCATTATTCCAAACTCGCGCCAAATTAAACAACTGAGAGCAGATGCTTTTTCTGGTCTGGTATAATTTTCACGTGAACACTAAGAAATCTAGTAAATTCCATTTCCTGAAATTACTAGAAGACGTGTAAGGGCTGGGTATGTCACAGCTATGTATAGGATCAATTACAATACCCATTAGAATTATACAGGAATTGGACCAAAACGTCCCCAAATGCACCACACCAAGTTAGGCTATGAAAATAAGTCGCCAAAACCATTGGTATCTTAGCAATATTTCGCCAATTTAGTGACACAACCATTTATTAAATATTAAATAGATTGCCCCTTTATTCTGAATTTTCGAGCAAAGTTTTGCCTCTTTAGATTTTCACGCTACATTATACACGCACACACACACACACAAAAAAAAACCCTACAATTTAACCAAAATTATTTACATATATGCAAAATTTGTAACAACCATCCCAAGGACTGCATGCCCCAGGCAATACAATCCTTGGCCATACTCTCAACTAAGGAAAATGAGTGCAATAATTTCAATAAATAACAAACACTTAAGTCAACAAGTAAATTTACAAATTTATATATACGAGGGGTGATCAAAAAAAAAAGTTTACAAGGCAAATGAAAAAGTATTTATTAACAATATAAACAAGATAGAATTGGGAATCAACAGACACATCTGGCCTTCACTTTTCCACATAGTTGCCAAAATTGTTTAGGCATTTGTCAGAATGTTCGACCAACATGTTTATCCCATCTTGGTAGTAATCAGGGCCCTGCTCATTGGGGCATTTCTCGGCAGCTGTTTTCAGTGCATCGTCTGAGGTGAACCGTGTTCTGGATAAGTATCGCTTCAATGCCGGAAAAATGAAATCGTCACTTGGAGCCAAATCGGGGCTGTATGGGGGGCGGTGATTCCAGACCTCCCACTTGAAACTTTGCAGCAATTCCTGAGTCTATCGAGCTGTATGGGGCCTGGCTTTGTCATGCAGAAGAATGACGCCTTTGCTCAGTAATCCAGGCCGTTTGCGTCGGATGGCTTTACGCAATTTCGTTATGGTGGCACAAAAACGAACGGCCTTAATGGTATGGCCACGCTCCAAATACTCGATTAGGATAACACCAGTCCGTATCCCAGAAAACGGTTGCCATCACTTTACCGGCAGAGGGTGTGACCTTAAACTTCTTCCTTGTCGGTGATCCAGCGTGTTTCCACTCCATCGTGGCTCTTTTGGATATGGGGGTGAAGTGATGAAGCCATGTTTCATCACCGGTAACGATGTGATCAATGAAGTGTTGGCCATCTGAATGGTATCGCTGAAGAAATGTGAGGCTGCACATCATTCGAGTGGCGTTATGTTTGCGGGCACAAACATTCGAATATCACAACTCATCAGTTATGATACGCTGAACATTACCATAATTCAGGTCCAACTCTGAGGTAATCTCACGCACGGTTACTCGTCGATCCTTTTGGATGATTTCTTCAACACGTGCCGTGTTGATATCCGTCCTTGAAGAACTTGGACGGCCGCTCGCTTCCATATTGCGGTTTTCCACATGCTCCCTGCCCACTTGATAAGAATGACACCATTTTGCTACTCTGTTATCTACTCATTGCTTTGTCCCCGTATACCTCAATGATTTGTCTGTGAATTTCGGATGGGGCCACATTCTTGGCCCATAAGAATCGAATTACGGCTCGCACCTCTATGCGAGACCACTTTTCTAGACTTCGTACCATTACTGTCACTCTTAAGTGTCTGCGTACTGACGCTACTTACTCGTAGAACTGCTGTAGGACAACTAGCACCATCTGTCAGCCACCCTGGGTGGAAATATTCGCTCCACAATTATTACGTTTCAAATGCTTCTGCTTGTAAACTTTTTTTTGGATCAACCTACGTAAATAGGGCCACGGTCCTGGTACACTATTTTATTTACATAATATACATTATGGGGGTTGTACGACAGCTATATTTAGGTACTAGTCTATCATAATGAATAACTTCAGGCTATGAATTTGATGACTTACAGATCCTTACTTTGGCATCATTCAGCTTGTTTAGAAATGTGTGAGGACTCTCCAGGGTGACTAGTTTAGGGTAAAGTACTTTCTGCTGAATTTGATTCCATAACCACACCTTTTCACCTTCGTTGAATCGATGTAGCTGTTATGTCATATCAGGTCGTCGTCTTGTCTGCTGCCAAGTTTACTCACTTGGGGAAAAATTGTGCATCACTTCAAACAATGCCTGGAGATCTTCGATGTACTCCTCAAGTGACAAAGGTTGCACCTGTAGGATGACCAAACAAGGTCACAAGCCAGGTGGAGATTATGACTGAAGAGCATCTAGGATGGGGAATAGCCAGTAGTCTCATGGACAGCACTGTGATAGGCCATTAAGAACAGGGGTAACTTCTGGTCCCAGTCCTGTTATTTTCTGTAAACCATCAGTGAGAGGTCGTTACGGATGGTTTGATTAGACCTTTCTACCATGCTGTCTGATTGGGGATGCAAGTGTATTATTTGGGTTTTGTCGATGCATAGTAACTTATAGATTTCTTTAATGACAGCCAAGATGAAATTCCTTTCTTGACCAGAATGTAACTGAAGAGGCACTCTAAACCTAGAAATCCAATGTTGTATCATTACCTCTGTTACTGTAACAGGCTTTTGATCTGGAATGAGATGCTTTAGGCTGTTTTGTGATGCAATCAATGACAACGAGAATGTATTTGTTGCCATAAGCAGTTCATTGCAGAGGTCTCAGGATGTCAAAGGTGATGCCTTCAAAAGGCGCTCCTATATTGTAAGGTTGTGGCTTCCCTTAGTTCTCTTTCTTCGGCCCTTTCTGGCCCGCACAGGCATTGGAAGATTAGTACCACTTCTGTATGTCAGCTCTAGCATTACTTCAGTACAGCATTCTCAGACAGTATGTAGATTCGTCATTATACCGTAGTGGACCCCTGTTCGACTGCTATGTGATTGTTTAAGGACGTCCAGGTTTCGGGATCTTGAAAGAGTGAGCAGCCATCACAATGCCTTTCCATCATTCGATTCAAACTTCTGGTGCAAGATGCAGTTTTGAATGTGGAGTGAGTACCAGAGAGCTCAGTCTTGTTTTGCCTTAGGTCTGTAGATTGAAATGCCCTGCCAGGTCGGTTTTTTATTTGAAGACACCATTAACACAGTTATGGGTTTAATGTCGCTGTTTTTCAAGTATTCTTTCCTGACTTCTCCAGCACTGCATGGGTCTGGGTCAGGGGATGTTGAATTCGTAACTCGACTTACGATTGGTTTAAGCAGATCATATTTTGCTTCAACCCTGGAACTATATCAGCAACTTTGTGGGTAGGCTGTTCTAGACAGGGCATTGTGTTGATTCTTTTTGATGACTGTGATATTATATATTCCTGGAGTCTTTGTATCCATCTGGCAAGAAAATGATGGAAATATTCTACATATTTAACTGTAGCAGGCAACTCTTTCCTGGTGATACCGTAATTCCTCTTCAGTTTAGATAGACACTTCCTCCAGTATGCCACATGTTCTTGACTGTTTAATTCTTGAGGCAAAACAGTGCCGACACTATCATTGCTTGCTTACGGGTCAAGAATAAATAGTTTGTCGAGCTGAGGTTTTGTTAGAATTGGAGCAGATGTTAAAGCCACCTTCAGTTTGTTAATTTCATCCTCACATACTTTTGTCCAGAAGATTTTTTCCTTGCTGTCTCTCAACTTGTGAAGGAGTCTTTTGATGTAAGGAAAGTTTTCCACAAATCTCCTACAGTAATTGCAAAGCCCCAGAAAATTTCTCTGCTATTGGACATTATCGGGGCATCTTCAATCTTTAACTGCTGATACTCTTTCTGGATCCATATACACACCTTTGCCAGAGATAACATGCCGAAGTTAAGTCATTTCCTATCTGAATAATTTACATTTGACTGGACTTAACTTTAGATTGGCTTCTTACAATTTCTGAAGAACCTTACTAATATTTTCTAAATGCTCTTCAAAAGTTTTCCTGACGATGATGTCATCCAAGTATCTGAGACAGACTTTGTAGGAAAAACCTCTCAGCACAGTCACCGTAAGGCATTTAAATGTTGTCAGCGCATTACCTTGAACTGTCTTGAAGGCCTTGCCCAGAGTAAATGCTGTTTTTTCTTAGTCATCAGGTGTATCTCTGCCTGCCAATATATCCACTCTTTAAATCAAGTGTTGGAAGGCACTTGCTTCCAGAAAAAGTGTCCAGAATATCATCAGTTCTAGGAAGAGGGTAACTATCTTTCTTTGTAACGTCATTCAACCAGCAATAGTCAACATGAAATCTAGTTGACCCATCTTTCTTCCTGAACAGCACGATGGGAGAGGCCCAAGGACTTGCTGAAGGCTCCATAATATTGCTTTCTTGCATGTTCTTTTGAAGTTTTCATACCTCTTCCTGTTTACTAATCAGGAGATGCCTTGGTTGATTGCTGGATGATCCCCTCTATCAGTTCTATGCTGTGTCAAATTGGTTCGACCTACACCACACGATGAGCAGGCGGAAATGTCCTAAGGCTCTTCTGACAGATCTTGAAATTCTACATTCAGCAGCACTTCTGCCTTCATAGCTTAGTTATGCATTCTGCAGTAATTCCGATTTTAGGGTCTAAGAAGACAGAGATTGGTGGACTGTTGGGTCACTGGAGTACATGCTGCAAGCACTTCGCTTTTCCTTATGATTTTCACTTTATCACTCTGACAGGCAACTCTCAGCGGGATAGTGTCCTAGTAAACCAACAAGTACCAAACTTACTAGTACTCCTGGCACGGTGTTACAATTTCTGGACTATTCCATTATACCATACTGGAAATTTCTATTTTCGGTTATGGATCCAGGCAGTAAAAATTCTGTTCTTGCTGGTACTGCAATTTCATCTTGAGGTATGATTTAGTTTGATGCATTTAACTCCTTCATGTTTAATTCCGAATAGGGTTATGTCCTCAGAGGCAGAATGTAGTTTTCTTACTTTTACAGTCCAAGAAAAAATTGTATTTCCTTAGAAAGTGTAATTCAGTTATACGGGGGTTGGTAATATCTGCTATATGATGGTAAGCAGTCATTTAATGTTTAATTTTCTGTTGATGTTGATTTTATCCCCAGATACAGTCTGGAGGGTATGTAAGGTGGGTTCCTGATCAGTTTGCCTTCCAATTGTTAAGCCAAATCTTTTTAGATTATGATAACATTGCCTGCAGTATCGATGGTCATCTTTCAAAGAACCCCTTTGATATGTCCCATGATGAAAAAATCATTACTGCTGCCACTCATTGCAGAAATCTGAAGTGCTTTAAAATGAGGCTTCTCAATATCTGGCAACCTCTGCTTGGCAAGGTGGCCACTAATTTGTTTCCTGAGTACTTGCTGAGGAGCAGTCTTTTTTTCCCATGCCTTGGGATGTTCTGCATTTCCTTTATATGTGACCTTTACCACTGCAGTTCCAGCACTTCAGGGTTGGTTTCTTGTCACTCCTTCCATCTCAAGCCATTGACTTGTCTGATTAATTATCTAGATGAACAGCCACTTTATCCATTAGCTCCTGGACTTGAGCAGTTGTGAGTGTGTAGCAATTCATACAAGTTTCTTGCTGGGTTGCCTTGAATTTCGTCAAGCACTTTTTAAATACTGGAAATCCACCATTCACAGAGCTTTCTGTATGTCAGGATCTTGGATACCATTGATGAAGTACTGCAGAGACAGGATTTTTCTTATTTCTTAAAGGGTAAGAAAAGTCTAGTCTAAAAAGGTGAGATGAGACAGCCTTTTGATATCCATGGCCAAGCGCTTGAGAGTGTTTTTGTGTGCTTCTGTTGGTAAGATTTGAACTGAAACCTGCTCTAGTCTTTTAATCAGTTCTTTCTAAAGTGCATCTCCAATTCGATGGGTAGATGTTTGAAGTCTAGCCTCTCATTTTGGGGAAGAGTTTAAAAAAAAATATCCGCTGCATCTGCTCTGAATGAAGTGCCGAGATGGTAGGCTTTAACTTCGGAATCCCATCCATTTGCATTTGCTACTATAGAAAACTGTGTCTTGATGCCAGATCTCTTCATCATATGTGGATAGCTTCAGAGAGGGCCAGGATGACATATGTTCAAATTTAAAGACATTATAATTGTGACCAGCTATCGTTATGGATTTCTTTAAACTGTCAACTACCTTGGCTACAGCAGCGGAAACTCTGTCATCTGTTTATTATTCGACAATAGAAACTCTTCAATTCGTTATTGAACAGCAGAAACTCTTTCTTCAATATGTTGTTTGACAGCAAAAACTTCCCTGAATTTCTCTATCTTCAACCATGTCTGTTCTGCCTTAAAAAGATTCTTGGTCTGCTTTCACATCTTCTTTGACAGCTTTCATCTTTTCTTTGAATGCAGCAAAATCTGCCCCCAGCTGTTGCTCCTCCATCACAGCCATTCAACCCTCTTCTCACGTCAAAAATTGTATGCATATGAGTTTGTAATAGATTGAATGCATGCAGAACTCATAATTAAAAGAAACACTTCACAGTTCTGAAAATTTCCACAAAAATACTCATACTGCTGTTCACAATATCAAAGTACAATCAGTAACACTTCAGACTACTACAAATGTTAGCACAATGCACTGCAAAGCACATCTAAAAAGAGAAACTCGCACGAAAATATCTCAATACTCCGAACTCGCGCTGAACTAAACAACAAGTGAGAGCAGATGTTCTCTCATATATAGTTTTTACCCAGCCAAAGTAATCTTTATTAAATTCCATTTCATGAAATATGGGGGCTGGATGTGGTTACAGCTATGTATGGGATCAACTGCAGTTATTCAGTTACTATACCCAGTAGTTTTACAGGGACTAGACCAAAATATCGGCAGTTAGTCACCAGATTTGGCAACAAAAATAAGTCGACTAAACCATCGCCAACTTTGCAATATCTCACCAGTTTAGCGAGATAGCCATTTACCAATGTTAAATAGACTTGCCACTGTATTCTTATTTTTCCAGCAAAGCTTCACTTCTTTAGGTTTTCATGTTACATCATACGAAAGATACAGTTTTACATATTTCACTAAAATTATTTACATTTATAGAAAATCTCTAACAATACTGTGTTTTATGGGCCTTTCTCTAGGATTAAAAGGTTTAGAGACTAAGTTTGTTGCTGTGATGAATATTGCTGCAGGGGTTTTATAAGTTATCTCACTTGTAGTTTTATGTATATATGATGATCGCCCAAGACTTGAAATGCCCTTGTATTCGAAGATTTAAATGTTTGTTTCCGTTGCATGTGGAAATCAGCTAAACATTAAATGATAGTTAAGGTCAGAAATGGATAAAAGTGGCAAAGTAGTATTGTTAAGAACCTGCATTTTTCCCTAGCATGAAGCATTGCCCAAAAAGTTCAGTTGAGCTTAAATTTAATAAATAATTGTAATACATGTAAGCTGATGTAACAGTAACTCCGTCCTCTCATGGATTGTAAGGTATGTTTCAATATTATATTTCAATTAATTTATTAAATATTTGAATGTTTTGTAATTTACAGCTATGAAATAAGAATTAAAAATTTTGAGTTGGCAAAATGCTGCTCTCGTTTAAAATTACTTGGATCAATTATTTAATGAAAAATAAGTTTGTTTTTTCTATATCTGGGTAGCTTTTCTTTCCTGTTAGAGATATTGCCGTTTGCTTGAAATTATGGTCTCACCACAGTAAAGATTTAAACAATTTTTATTCTTGCATATGCTTGCAAATTTCAACCAAAACATAATTTCAGCGCAGCAGTAAAGGTTGAATTGATATGCTTGAAAGTAATATGCTTTCTTCATTTTGTGCAAGGTAATAAATACCTTATTTGAGAGGGTATGACAGCTAAATAATAATGAATTTTGGTTTGTGTCCTGGTGGCTGATTGGATTAACAATTGTGATGAATTGAAAGCGCTGTGTACTTTCGAAACCGTGTATGAAGGCATCTCTTTTTTATACTAAGTCTAAAGATTAGTATAGTAAGTTTTTATCTGTTCACGTAATTTGAGATAATAAATCATATTTTATTTCTTTTCCTGTGAAGATGAAGGTTGTTACTGTCATTTTTAAATGTATGTACTGCATGAAATATTCATTATTTTCAAGAAAGTTTTGAGCAAAGTTAGTTATTATTACCCTTACTCCATTTGTTGTTAAGTAAAGTATCAAGATTGAATGCAAATTTAGCATTGAAGTAAAATATGTAAATTAAATGTGTTTTGTGAAATTATATTTAAGTAAAAATCATGTTATATATATTTTTGGACGAACAATATAATTTGCAGTCAAATGAAAATGTATGTAATTTCATATCTTATGGCTATATTTTTTAGTTACATATTAGTGAAAAAATTTTAAAATCAGAATTTAAAAATATAATATCTGACTTTTAGTGTTGAAGTTGTGACTGAGTTACTGAATCATATGTTCAAAGATGTGAAGAAAGAGAGTGCTATTGTAAATGGTGTTTTGGTTCTCTTGGCTTTATTGATGTTCAAAAAGCAGGGGTATGTATATTTTTTATGTATTGCCTTCCCATAATACATTAGAAGCATACCTAAATAAATTTTTTACTAAAATTTTAGAGAAAGAATGGAACTCATTCAGATAAATTTGAAAGTTCAATATGCCATCACTGAATTTGTCTGCTTTTTGAAGTTTCATGTTGTCTAGTATCTCAAAGTTTTTCATTTGTTAAGACAAAAATTTTCACAATTTCTTTGTTTGAGTGAAATTTAATTTTTCAAAACTTGCAGGGTTAAAAAATGAAATAACTTTCAAATTAAATTACATGCATGTTTAGGCCAAAAAACATAAACAAGCACAAATTTAATATTTTCGTATTCCTTTTGACTAACTTAAATCATATTTCCTAATAGTAAAAATTATGCTTATGAACCTAATCTGAACTTTTACCTCCTTGAAAGTACATGACTTGTTTTGAGTCTAGAAAAGTATGTTACAACTTCAAGGTAACCTCTCTTAGATTCAGCCCATGGAATTGTAACTGGCAATTATTTCACCAGCAGATCTTATGCAATCTGAAATCTGTAACCTGGTTGAAAATGTAGTTGTTAAAAATTTTGCTACTTTTTCATTGAGAGTTGCAGTTTTTGATATGATTCATTGTGTTAGGTTGCTATGATTGGTGCACTTACATAGAATTTGGTTGCAGTCCCATTAACCGAAAAGTACCAAAATTTTTGAGACATTTTTAGTCAGCCCATCAGCGGCCAAGCGGTAAATTCGTAGAACGCTGCTAGTTGAACACTGGTACATGAGTCCCCCAAATGGCCTTGCTGCATGGGCATTTTCGTGTTTTCCTCATGGGTAACGTGTATATAAGCCAGTTTCCCTTAAAAAGTGCTCAACAACAGCATCTCTCTCCTTAGGCAGATAGGTCGCGAGGCTTTACCGTAATCACATAAACCAAACCATTTTTAGTCCTGAGATGCTTTGTGCCAAATTCTATAACTCAGAAAATCTTTTAGGTCTCATAGTTAAATGTGTAAGGTATTTTATGTTATTGAACCGATTATTATGATTTGAACCGCTATTGTAAATGCTTCTGTTTATATTTCTCACCAGAATGTGAATCAGTTGTTTGAGTATTTTGAATGTTTGAGGGCTTTTGGGAATCTTTGCCGCCTGTCTATTCTAAAAATAATAGATTTTGGAACAGCTTCTTATCGGAAAACTAATTCTGCATTATGTCATATTAATATTTTGCGGTGCATAGTTCTTAGCCAATCAAATTAAAAGAAAAAAAATTACTATAAATACCACTGTAGTCCAACTACACTCTCTCTCTTTCTATGTGTGCTTGTGCTTAATTAACTCACATTTGTTTGCTGCTATGCAGTATCTTCTATTGTTTAAAATGTAATATGCCATAGCTCTCAAAATTATGGGGTGCCTATTATTATGGGTGAAGCAAATATTGTCTCCAGAATATCTTTATCCAATAATAAAATTGTTAAATTCGGCTCTGTGTCTGCCAGTCTATTACAGCTATTCCCAAGTCATCTCATTATACACACACATATATAATTTGCATCAGCCAAAGCATAGTCATGAATTAGTGATTTGACATCATATGGCAGATTTTATTGTTAACACATTAGGGTTTTTATAAATGCTCTGTCTAACTGTATGATATTCATTCATAATGGAGCATCATTCATATTGTTTCCATCATAATCTCATCTTTTTACTAAAATAGAATATTAAGCCATCTCTTTCAGTAGGAATGGTCCTCCAGACCTCAAATCCTATGATTTCTTTTTATGGTAAGGCTGAATGAAGAAACAAGAATAGGAAGATTACCCAGTATTATTGGCTGCAGGAGAAGATGTTTATACAAGTTACATACTGATATATATTACTGATTTGATTAAATGACTTTTAAAGTTACTGACCTGATTTATCTTGGATATTATTATAACAATTAGTAGTGTTTCATTTTCAAATTTAGCAGCCTGTTGTTTCTTTAAACTTTTGAGTATCACTGTAATTTAGATGAAAATTATGCATTATTTCCTTTGCAAAGTTTTTTCTTACGTTATATTAATGTGCTATTAAAATCTTTTTTTTTTTTCTAATTGTGTTTATGTATATATTCTCTTCGTGTAATGCATGGGTGTTATCTTATTTAGACCAGCTGGAGTTCAACAGATTCCATCCAATCAGAGTGATCAACCTCTGCAAGCAGATAATGCACCAGTGTGCTTTTTAACACTTTCTAGAAGTAATGAAGCAGAACAGATGACAGCCTTAGATGCCGAAAGGTTATCTCATGGTGTAAATAATGTACTGGCAGCTATAATTTCTTATTTAGAAAATTTTCATAATCTTCTTTTGAAACCACCTGTGGTGAGTGAATATTAAGATCTAATTACAAAACAAAAATTCCTTTGATTTCCATTCTTAATGTGGTTATTTATCAAGTGATTTGTTGTTCTCAATTATTTAAGGCATGTTTATTCCCTTTGTGTAATGAATCGGTATTAGAGTATAAAAGAGTTGGTTGTATTTGAAAGCTTCAAAATTTACTGTATGCTTTTAATTCTGGTTTAGTCATGCTTCAATTTCATTTGTTAGAAGTAAATGTCGCCTTGTAATCATTACTTTCATCTTTACATGATGAGTGTTATCAATTCTGGTAGGTATTGTAGTGGAAAGAAGTAGTGTAACTTTATCTACTGTAAGGCATTCCAGTCTGTCTTGTGATTATGTGAAAATGTGGATAATACTGACTTTTATCCATAATATAGACATAAGATGTTTTCTAAAGGTGGATACAGGTTTATTCTCTTCAAGTTTATTGAAGATATAGTCATCTAATTAAGGCATTTCTCAAAATGTGATACAAAATTTTATTGAAGCAGTTTTAGCTCTAGGAAGTGTAGCTGGCTCTAAAAACAAATTTTTTGAAATGGTTTTCATGAAGCTAAAAGTCCATTTTATATAGTGATCGTTATGCTTAAAGAAAATTTTTAGCAGTTTAAAAATCCCGGGGGTACTATTACTTAATTTATTTTAGTGGAACCAGTTACAAAATTAATTGTAAATTCTAGTTTGCCCATTACAGAGCCATTATACTCAAAATAATGGCCACTGAAATAAGTAATTTGTACTTTGGAATTTGCCTCTGAACTTTGTTGAAAAAATGTCAAATCTTGGTCAGTAACTGGCATTGAATATAATTTACATTGGTGCACTTGTTGAATATTTTTATAGATTTATTTTAATCTTGAATTTTACGTATGATGTATAGTAAGAAAAAAAAGTTTGACATTTGAGTGTTGCTTAAGGATAAAAATTAAAGCAATGCAGGTGATTTGAAATATGCTCTTCTTTTCTAACTATAAAGAATATGTTTAGAATACTGATAAACTATGGATTTTATTTTCTTGCATTCAATTCCGTTGATGAGGGTATGTCCTTTTCTGTCATCCACCATTGATTTGTGTCTCTCAATGAAATCATGATAGCGGATGAGTACTGCGAAGTATTTACAGAGTGAATCTGAGTAAGTGGGCAAATCTTTAGGGGGTGATAAAGGCATCTATACGAGCAGTATTTGTTATATAATGTATGATGAGAATGCAAACGGTGAGCCGCTAGGTGTCATTTTAAATGGTATAAAAGCTTAGATCCTAACACTCAGCAGCATTTTCTACTGTGGATTGTCGAAGTGTGGTGGACAGGAATGCGAATGAGGCACAGATTCTTTACCAGGACTGGTTTCCAATGAGATGCACTCCAAATCAGAAAGCATTCAAGTGTTTGCATCGGCAGCTGTCCTTCACCGAAGCTAAGCAAGATATGTGAGCAGTTTCCCATGCTGTACACATGTCCCAAATAACAGTTTGCCGTGTGCAACAGGAGGAAGGAATGCAGTCCTATCATACACAGAAGGTACAAGCGTTGTCACCATCGGACTATCAGCCACGTGTCGATTTCGCATGTTGGTACCTCCATCTGAATGCAGAGCAGCCAGATTTCGGTGCACATGCTCTGTTTACAGATGAGTGCTCTTTTACCAATGAGGGTGTTTTTAATACCCCACAAATCATACATATGGGCATCTACAAACCTGCATGCCACACATCCTATTTTGTTCCAGCAATAGTTTTCCGTAAATGTTTGGGCAGCAATCCTCAGTGACCATTTGACTGGCCCATACCTCCTGCCACACCGTCTGGATCGCGAATCAGTCACACATTCCTACTAGAGGTGTTGCCGGAGCTGCTGCAACTGATTTCAAAGCCCATCAGTTCGAGAATGTGGTTCCACCATGATGGTGTGCTTGCACACTGCAGCTTAGGTTTGTCAAACACTTTAAAAGCAGTCATCCCAGGTGATAGATTGGTCAAGGTGGTCCTATAGCTTGGCCACCAAGATCACCAGATCTTTTGTGTTTGGAGTTTTTCTTGTCAGGCCGTATGAAAAGCCTAATCTAGGAGTGCCCTGTTGAAACCAATATGCATCTAGTCGCCGCGATCGCCATCATTGCCTGTGATATTTAGGAAATGCCAGGTGTCTTCACAGATGTGCATTAGTCCCAATTCCGCAGACATGAAGCCTGCATTACAGCTGGCAGATCTTTTGAGCAATATCTTTAAGCATATTCTGCTAATAAAATGTTTTCTTAAGTATTTCCTCTCATTCTTGTGTTAATTCTTTAAATGTGAGAGTGTGGAAACTACCCTTTAACTTCTGACTGCTTGCATTGTGACCATGCATTCTATGATAAATATAGCTCATATAGCCACCTTCTACCCCCCCCCCCCAAGTTTTTTAGACTCACCCTGTATAGCAGTTGGCCAAAACTGTGCATTAGGAGTTTGCAGCTGAATATTTTATATGCATATTTGAGATTTAACTTTCATACACTGCTCGACATTGAAAATGCAACACCAAGAAGGACTGGTCAGAAAGTGGTGAAATTTCGAAAAAAGACAGAGACAGCGAGCAGAAATAAGTGATCTTTATTTCAAAATGATAGAATACAAAGTGAGAACGGCGTCAGCTCAGTAGGATGTAGGAGCACCGCGGACAGCGATGCACGAAGGAACACGTCTAGGGATAGAGTCAATAAGAGTGCGGATGTTGTCCTGAGAGATGGCTCTCCATTCTCTTTCAACAATTTGTCACAGTTCGTCTTCTGAACAAGGCAGGGGCAGAGTCGGCAAACGGCATCCAATCCCATCCCAGACATGTTCGATTGGTGACAGGTCAGGAGAGTACGGTGGCCAGGGAAGCATCTGTATACCTTGCAGAGCATGTTGTCAGATGCGAGCACTGTGTGGTCAGGCGTTATCCTGCTGCAAAATTGCATTAGGCAGCCCCAGTAGGGGATTGCCACTGGCCGCAGTACATTATCCAAGTATCGTTGGGCCATCATAGTGCCCCGAATACGAACTAGAGTGACCTGGAATCGTAGGCAATAGCGCCCCAAACCATTATGCCATGTTGTTGCACGGTGGGCTGTTCCACAGTTACTGCCAGATTTTAGATCTTTCTCCACGTCGACGCCACACACGTATGCGGCGACTCTCACTGGATAAACAGAAACGTGACTCATCTGAGAACACAATGTTTTGCCATTCTGTCATCGACATCGCTGCAGTCCGCCACCATTCTAAACGTTGGCGTCTATGCTGTGGGGTCAATGGCAATCTTCTTAACGGACGCTGTGAGTGAAGGCCACGTTCAACCAATCGACGGGAAATGTTTCTCATCGACACGGGAACATCCAGGATATCTTGCGCATGCTGCAGAATCACGGTACAAGTGACTTGTGAGACCGCCACGTCTTATCAGCGGATGCGTCGATCCATGCGTTCTGACGTTACTCTGGCTGCACCTGAACCCCTCCTTCTTCCCACATTCCCTTATTCGAACCATGTTCGGCATAACCGATGCACTGTGCTCGCATCCATGTGGGTATCAGCTGCGATGTGACGTAAGAACGATCCCGCCTTCTCAGTCCGATCATCATACCTCTTGTAAAATCGTCTATCTGCTGGAAGTGTCTTTGTTGACAGCGGCCTGCAATTCTCTCCTGTGGCACGTATCCTCCGGGACAAAAACCAGATTTCTTCGATAATTCGTCTGGCAGAATAAGGATACGAATACTGCTCATTCTGCACGTTCCTTTCCTTATATCTTATTTCACTTGCCTCGGAGAGCTGCACATTTCACATCTTTCACATAACTCGGTGATGTGCGTCTACTCTAAAATTTGCATAAATTTCTGACCACTCCTTCTTGGTGTTGCATTTTCAGTGTCTATCAGTGTACTTTATTTATGCTTAACTTCATACTTATTCATACTTGATTATTTATTATTTGCCTTCATACTTTATTCCTTCTATTGTAATTATATCTAATGTTATTTTGTGCCTGTTCATGTAAGTAAAGTCTTGTTTCATATTAATGCTGTGTTACGGACACCACATATTAATCCAGTGATTATAGGTCTAATATCCTTTTGCAGTTTGTTAGACTTTTACAGTTTGTTAATTGTTTACCAGGGTTGCCACGCTACCCGGAAAAGTGAGGGAATTCAAAAATTGACCAGAAAAGTCAGGAAATTTAAATATTTTAGTGAGAATTTGGAAAAGTCAAGAGAATATCATACGGCAATCTCCAAAAAACCGATTTTGGTGGCAACGTGGGAAGCTATCACTTCCTTGACGAATTATGTATGTTACTTGAGCGTCATTTGGGCAGCTAGCGCATAGAGCCAATTTTAACAGCTCCAATCGGATTGTCTATGTGTAAAGCCAAAGCAAGTTTCCATCAACTTTCATTTCCAGTAACCTCGATAATTGAGAGACACGCATGTGCAGTGCATGTTGAATGAAGGAATTCAATCTGTTCCATTCTCGTATAAAACAAAATTGGTTTGATCCCAGTATATAGTACACATGGGATTTGGTGACATGATGGTGATCAGTAAACAAGTTGTTTTGGTGTTGACAACAATTTAGAAAATCGTGCGAAGGCCATACTGCATACTAGGATTTTATCACAAAATCTGTTAAAACTTTTTCTTCTTTTAATAAATACCTTATTTGTCATTTTGCAGTAAAATTAAAAAAAAAGTAATCAGTTGTCTAAGCTGTTTAATGTGTTTGCTTAAAATATCATTGATTAAATTATTGTAATTCAATTTTTAGTCTTTATTAATTAACTTTAGTTTAATATTATTCGTATCATTTAATGTGGCTTCTTCGTTCTAAATTTATTTATTATTAGTTAATGATACTTTCAAATTTCAGGCAATTTTCTCTTGCATACTCCTGAAACCAATTCTAACAGTATTGACCATCATGGCATTTTACGCACATATTTTTTGCTTACGTATGCTGCTAAATAAATATAAAATACCTGAATTTATTTAGAAATAATCATTAAATAGATTTCTTTCTTTTGCTTAGTTGAAAAATGTCTGTAAAAAAAGATATTTCTTAATCGACATTGGGCAGACCGTAATCTCAATCTTCAGTGGAGAAAACAACTTCTGTTATAATAGCAATGCTTTGGAGATTTTATATATATATATAAATAATTCATATGTAATTAGCAAATTTTTGTGTTTTCAAATGATACCATAATTAATTTACCTCTCAACGCAGCCTACGCACACTACTCGGTTAGACCAGAATTTTCTTAAAACACATCTAAAAAAACCTGGAAGAGTCTGTGAATTTCATTCTCATGTTTGAGTGGCAACCCTGGTTTAAGATGTTATTGTGACTAACACATCACATTGTTTTCAGAAACCTGCCATAACTTTAACAATTGGATGCTTAGATCCACCTCTTGGCTATTGTCGTTTAGAAGTTGCTCATTTGTTGACAGCTTTACTTTCAACGAATAATCATGAAGTTAATATGAAGCTTGCTGAACTAAAGACTATAAATGTTCTGATGGTAATAATTTGAATATTGATCTGTATTTTTAAATGGATGATATACAATCGTATGATATTAGTTGTCATGTCATGTTGTCATCTCTCTTCAATAGTTATTTTTCTGTAAATTATGATTTATGGGTAAATTTTCATGATTTGGTAAAATGTAACCTTTTGCAAAGTATGTTGCAATTTCTGTAAATTACAATAAGTAAACTGCTTTCATGTAAGTGTATTGTGTTTACTTTCTTTTAATATGTCTTGTTAATAAGTACATTAGTTTGTTTTAAACTTAATGTTCTTGTAACAGCAGTTCAGGAATATCAAAGACTGTGGAGAAGCAATTCCAAAACTGTGCAATTACCAGTACAGCTCTGTGAATTTATTGCAGCACCTCATTGCCTATTAATGTCAGTGATATCCTAAATAACATTGTTTCATAGCTTTTATTATGGAATAGAAAATTTAATTTAAAATGTGAAAGTAATGTTTTATGAAAAGTAATGTATTTCCATATTAAACTTCTCTAGGCTTTGTGATACCAGTTCCCGAAAGCGATTTAAATTTCTGTGTGAGATACTTCAAATGCAAGTGGTTTTAATGAGTATTTAACACAGAATAATCACAGAAGGTAAATAGTGCATTAGCAGTTTAGCTGGATATTTCAGGTATTCAGATAGGACAGATTTCTCAAACTGTTCCTGATTACAATCTTTTTAATTGGTCTGATTGAACATTCTATTTGAAGATTCTCTCTTTGATGCAGTATTTTTCTTTCCGTCATATATTTTTCTCTTCACCATCCCAGACTAATAATGGTTATTTTATAAATTTGGTAATTCTATCTTGCTTAAATATAACTGACTGCTTATTCTTAAAAAATATGCTGGTCTAATCATGTAATATAAAAATGTGCTTTGTTGGTTTTCTTACAAGAATTTTTATGTGCTGATTTAGTATATGATCAGTTTATTTTGCACAGTGTTCTTTCTTTCTGCTTAGCTGGTCACTTCTATAAAGTGTTTACACTTCAAACAGTCCCAGGCTGCTGTGTAAGTTTGTGCACTTTTTTAGAATTTTGGAACTGTATCTAAAATCTCTCTTATGCTAAATTTTGATTTATTTAAATATAAATTTGCTTCTTATCTGAGGTAGGTTAATCAATAGTAAATTATATCTCCCTTTTTTTATCTTGTTGTTCAGTGATGTTATGTGTAAGGTATTATTTATTTTTTCTTACTGTCAATTTTTTATTTACTGCTATTCTTGTCTGTCCTTTACCTTCAAGATATTATTCAGAAGTTTGCAAATTAGTCCTCTTAGGAAGACAAGAAGAATGCAAATACATGATTTAATTTGATATGGATTGCAATGTCATGATAATGTTTTTGTTTAACTTGAGCTCTTAATTACTGCAAATTAGTTTACTATTCCTGCCATTTGAAGACTTTGTAGCTAGTGGTTCTTTTTAGCATCTAGTTAGTGCTATGTGACATTTGAACTTGGATCTTAAAGTTGGCATATTTGCAGTGTGAGAGTTTGACTTTTATATGTTTCCTTCAGAATATTGTGTGGATCAGTCTTTGTAGAAGTAGCAGAAATGAACAAAGAGGGTAACAGTTTTGTATCTCCAGTTTTTCTTAGCTGATTGATTGTTGTTTATCTTTGTTATTAATTTGTTTAAATAATTTTTTTGGTGTGTGTGTTCGGAAGTGATAAGTTAGAATTATATGTAAAAAATCTGTTACGTAGTTGTTTTTAATGAAAAATTTGACTTTCCTGAAACGACTTTCTCATATTTTTTACATTGTTTTATTCATTCTAATTATGATTCTATCAAGCTTTGTAAAAACTGTACATTTTTTTGACAATAATATAAATTTAGATCTCTGTAATGAGCCACCATGGCTCAGCTGCTGAGTTACTGGTAGTTTATCCCGTGTTTGAACCCCTTTGAACAACAGGCTGACTGCATGGTTGGTTTTTATGGTTTTTTTCCATGTGTAACACGAGTATGTGCCAGTTCCCCTTAAGTCCTCCATAGTGGCATCCTATTTCTTAATCAGAAGCCCTCATGTGCAAAGGGGTAGTTAACCATGTTTAAGTAACCTAGATAATCTTTTCTAATTAAATTTCTTTCTTGAATAATTTACTCAAAAAGAATATTGATATGTGATTGAATTTGAATAATTTATTCAAAAAGATAACTCAAACAGAATTTAGTCTTTTTTAAATACTTTTTACTTTTCCAAATTATAAATTATTATACATCTTTGCATATGTTTTATCCATATTTTGAAAAAAAAAATGCTTTTGTTTTCAATTGTATGGAAACATATTAAAAAATAAGAATTGCTAAGTATTGAGTTGAAATTTGGTATAAAGTTAAAAGTGATGCTATCACAAAATTTGATCTCATTCTTTCCTCAGTTACTGAGACTTAATTTAGTAGCATTTTTTTTTCTTTCATTTGACTTCACATATCAAGAAATTTTACTAGGTTAACATCTATGAGGATAATTTTTTCTAACTAATATATTTTATAAGATGAAACTGACAGCTTTTGCAAAATTCTTAAGAAAGTTCTTTTCAGAAACATGATATTTATTTTACTTAAAAAACAAAAGAGTCTTCTTTTTTTCTTATAACATCCTTACAATTTACCTTCAGCTGGTTATAAAATTTTTTTCAACAAGCTTTTTTCTGTCAATTTACTTACCTAAGTAAACTTAGCTTTTGCTCTTATGCAGTCTTAACACTTTCAGGTTTTCGTGATATTTTTTTTTTAAAGAATAACTTTACACATTGATAATTAGTCTATAATGCAACATCACTTCATGGAAAATAAAAACAGGTAAACCTTTAAGAAAATTCATGAAGTGGTGGGATACAGTTTGTCCCACCATGCATATAGAGCAGTAAAATGGCATCTTTCCCCAAGTGTAAATTCTCCCAACATGCTTAAACAGTGTTACTTTTAGTAACGAAATAAAAATGTAAAATATATAAAAACGTTTTTGAGTTATTATGTAGAAAATATTAATCATATCTACAAAATCATAAATATTTTTTATTAAACAAATTACATAATTTAGAGAAAATCACTCACTGTGACTTTTTAGATCTTTTTTAATGATTTCATAGTAAGCTCGAAACGGAAGATTTTCGTTCCAGTGCTATATTTGCTACAGGTTTGAAAAGGAGAATGTTTAGAAGGCTGTCATGTTTATTTACATTTCAGTACCTGACATTTCACCTCAAGCTTGTGATTCTCTGTCCGAAGAAAGGGTTTCTAAAAGTTCTAAAGCTTCTGAAATAGTAAGCGTTTTTCTTGCCATAATATTACAAAACTAAAAAATGATCTAAGAATATTGAAAATACTGAATTGAATTGAAAGTATGAAATTGAAAATTGAAAGTATAAAAATCGCAACGGAACAAATTCGCAAAGAAAATATTGAATGGTTATCCTACCATGTAAAAGCAGCATTTAGTATATGCACGTTGAGACAAATTTATCCCACCTTTTAATTTCAGTAATTTTTAGTTAATGTATATGAATTCAAATAATAATCTTTATCTGAAAAGAAAACTTTAAAATAAAAATATTCATTCTAGTACCAAAAATTGTTCTCCAGATTTTAATTGAATGAAAAAAAAATAACTGCATTAACAATAGTGTTTTGTACTTTTCATTTTATAGTTTTTAATAGCATCAAAATGAATACAAAACATGATCTGAGTAGGTCTTAATATTTATTGCATTGTTATTGGGAGCCCATTGATTCAATCTGTGAAGTTGTTGGTAAGTTTCAGGGATCATATGCATCAGGGAATTGTGCAGTGGGAAGGTGGAGGAGTTATAAAACGACAACTAAAACGTAGAAAATAGGTAGCAAAGAAATATTTACAATCATACATTGCAATTAACATCGAATTATCAAGTGTCTTTGACATGGTGATGAAGTAACACTTGTAGACAGTATTAGAATCTTTGGCCACAGATTTTTCAGAAATGATTCAAGATCTCATACAACATAAAGCTTTACACTTGGATTTCACAAAGAAGCTGCAGGGCTTAAACCAGTGATTACCCCTTGGAATAATAGCTTTAAATTCAGTGGTGCAAATTGCATTGCCAATAGACTCAGGAACAATAAGACAAACATCTTGTGGAGATCAAATGAATGTATGTAGGCATGACAATTATGACAGTAATGTTACTTACCAGAGTACATTAGGCACATTGTGAAATTTCATGGTGGTGGTAATAAATAGTAGGGGACTTCACCTGAGGGTCCCTTTTTTCTTCACTTGATCTTGCTCCACGAGATATTGTGCCATGAATACCTAGAGGTTTTAGCCAGTATTGGACAGTTGAAGTCTGCCCATTTCGTGGTAACCATTCTGCCTACTTTGTGGTCCAACTTGTTGGGACGTCTTACTCTTCTTTAAGCACATTAACACATTCATTTATTAAGCAAAGATCATTACCGACTGGTTTGAGGCTATAGGTTTGTATGAAATTAGCTGGTTAGCCCAGAGCTCAGTCTTTCACATGAATTGGAGAGCTGGTTTTAAGATCTACCATATTGACCAATATAGAACTGTCCACTAATGTTTATGGAAGCTTGGTAAACAAAATATCTACTCTACTGATATCATTTAAATTTCAAATAAAAACATTCCTGTGGATGTTAGACCATTATATGTAATCTAGTCTCACACACATGACAACATAACTAACATAAGTACATAACATAAATATAAGAATATAACTGTTTAAACATCTGGACCATTGCATTAACTTGGCAAATACATATTCTGGTTTGAGATGATTATATAATTTGATCTAAACCTTTTTGTTAAATATCATATGACTGTTAGCATTCTGATTTATGTCATTTCATGTAAATTCATATTTTTCTGTCGTAGCGTTATTATGCTGTATTTTACCATACATCTAATTATATTTCTCCATTAAATTTTTTGTCACTTGGTATACATAGTTTGTAATTTAAGATATTTTGCATTCATGCTCCTTTAATGATGTAAATACCAGGTGGCCATAATTAAACTGACAGTGCTCACAGTGTTCTGTAGCTCGATCTATTTGCGAGAATGACGCCACGTTTTGTAGGAAGATTAAACAAGATGGGGGGCGAAGGATTCCACGAAAAAACAAATTAGTTCTAAAAGTCACCGCTAGGGGAATATTTGGCGCTGTGTAATAGAAAATAAAGTGTCAACAAATGCAAATTAATACAGAATAAAATTACCTTTTATTATGCACATTTTCTGATTTAGTTCAAGTGCAATATGGCAACACTTTTAAAAAAGCGTAAAATCTACATAAACACCGATAAAGTCTTGTGATCTGCAATATCATGTATGCTGAGCAGAAGAAAAAGTTCTTTATTCAAATTTCACGTTACATCCAGGACCTGGCTACGTTGAAGTATAACATATCACGGACTATACGGGGGATACCTGCAGACATGTTACTTTCTGCTGTTGTGTACACTATGCACAGAATGCAATATGTGGTCCACAACAACGGCAGCCACATTGAACCTCATTTGAATGCAAAATAAAAGGTAATTTCCGTATTGATTTGCATTTGTTAACACTCTATTTTCTATTACACAGCGCCAAATATTCCCCTAGCAGTGACTTTTGGAACTAATTTGTTTTTTCGCAGAATCCTTCGTCCCCCCGTCTTGTTTAATCTTCCTACAAAATGTGGCATCATTCTCGCAAATAGATCGCGCTACAGAACACTGTGAGCACTGTCAGTTTAATTATGGCCACTCGGTATAATCTTAATTAATGAAAGTTTATGAAAAAAGGCTGAAATAAGTAATTGTCCAAATTTAGCTAGTAAGTTCTGTTTTAATGTAGTTCTTCATAACTAGATCCCAAAATGTGTGCTGCTCAGAGAGTTAAATGAGTGCTAAAGAAAAAATTCCATTTATCACAATAAAATTGTGACTAGGAGGGAAAATCGTAGTGAATGATTTTTTTTCCCCACTAAATTATTTTTCTAAGTATGCTATATTATTAACAAAATTCTTATTTTCTTATATTTTCGTTTTAAATCTTATCTTTTTTCCAAGGATATGTTTTTCAAATATTCATGGAATAATTTTCTTCATACACAAGTGGAACAAGCTCTAGGAAGAATAATTACTAATAGCCCAACTGTTGACAAGGAAGGCAATAAAGTTCACCCTTTACTTGAACAGGTAAATGAAAACAGTAACAGTGTTTTAAATAATATTTAAAATTTTCTTATAAATCTTGAAATTGGAACTCTGTATTTTCAAAATATGGATGCTTAATCTCTCTTAATAAATAAATCTTAATAAATTTCATGGCATTTTCAAGCTGAATTAGCTTGTTTTTCTTTGGGAAAATGTGTATTTTAAAAAAAAAAAAGGTCTGGGGGGTGATGAAATCAAAAATTTCAATCCTTTAATTTTATTTGCGCCATTTAAACTACTTGCGAGCTTTTACCTGTTTCAATTTAAGACCTCTATTTTGTTCATAATTAATTCTAAACCATGCATTACAAATTTTATTTCATATGCCCTTAAATTTCAAGCATATTCCTGAAAGTGTCTTGAAATTTCAGATGTAAGTTTTGTCATAATTAAATTCAGATTACAGGAATTTTATTTCCTCTTAATCTAAATTTCTTATTATGCTAATTAAATAATGGAACTGATTTTTTTTTTCGTTTGAGGTTATCTTTTAAATATTACGTGTAAAAATGTGAAACCAAATGAAGTCTAAAATTAAATATTATGTTTTAGGCACTTTAATAATGCATGTTTCCATTAAATGTGAAACTTTATGTAAGCATATACACTGAAGAGCCATTACGTTATGACCACCCTCCATTTATAACAGTGGGTTCACCCACTGTTAACCACTGCGCATGTGTGGCTGGTGTTGGAATATATAAAGTGGCTATGCATTGCCTTTCTAAACATAGTGCAATTAGTGACATAATTCGAAAAACAGCTGATTTATCAGACTTCGGTAAAGGTAAAATCGTTATGGCTCAATTGCTGGAAAACCAGCAGCAGGAAATCAGAAACAGCGCATTTAAATGGGCTGTTCACATGTAGTTGTTGAGACAGGGTTGCCACGCTACCTGGAAAACCGGGAGAACCGGAAAAAGCAGGGAATTTGAAAATTGACCAAAACATTCAGGGAAAAGTCAGGGAATTTAAATATTTTAGTCAAAATCTGGAAAAGTCAGTGAATTGCATACAGCACCCCCCCCCAAAAAAAAACACGAGTTTTGTGCCGACTTTGGAAGCGTTCCCTTTCTTGCCGCGCCTAAGCGTCATACAGGCAGCTGGTACAGAGCCAGTTTTCACAGCTCCAATCAGATTGTCTTTTAGAAAGGCAAAGCAAGTTTCCAGTAGCTTTGGTTTCCAGTAACCTCGAGAATCGAGAGACTCAAATGTGCATGTTCAACTAAAGAAAATACGTATTCTTGTATAAAACAAAATCGGTTTAATCATAGTATACGGTACTATGGATGTTCGAATAGCCTGCATGTATTCTAACATCCATGTATGGTACACACGAGATTTGGCGACATTATGACGAGCAGTAAACGGGTCATTTTGGTGTTGGCAGCAATTTTCAAAATTGGGCCTAGGCCTTAGCGTTTAGTAGAATTTTACTGCAAAATCTTTTAAACTTTTTTTTTAATTTCTCTTTTTTAATAAATGCCTTATTCGCATTTTGCAGTAAAATAAAAAAAATAGTAATCAATCATCTAGGCTAACTATTTAATATAATTATATTCGTCGAAATATCGTTGATTATTGTAATTCAGTTTTTAATTATTTTAATGTTATTCATGTCATTTAATGTTGCTTCTTCCCTCTAAATTTATATATTATTAGTAAATAATATTTTCAAATTTCTTCTCTAGCATAATCCTGAAGCTAATCCTAGCAGTATGGTGACATAACATCACGAAATGTAATGCACATATTTTTTGCTTATGTATGCTGCTACATAAATATAAAATACCTAAATTTATTTTAAAAATATCATTAAATAGATTTCATTAGACATTTTTTAATCCAGATTGGGAGTCTAATCTCAATCTTCAGTGAAGAAAACAACTATTTTAGTTAAAATAGTGATACTTTGTGGATTATAAATCATATGTAATTGGCAAATTTTGAAGTTTCAAGTGGTACCATAATTAATTTACCGCTTAGCACAGCCAAAGTGCATTATGCAGATAGACTGGAATTTTCTTAAAACACACCTGGAAAAGTCGGGGAATTTCATTCTCCTGTTTTAGTGATAACCCTGTTAAGAGCACATATAAAAAATGGTGTTATGGATGGTGAAATAACAAAACGCTGGCCGGCACTGTGTCGTTGACGCCCCATTGATTCCTGAGGAGAGTGGAGATTGCTACGCATTGTTTTCCATGACCAAAGACCTACGACACCCAAAATCACAACCAGTTACAACAGTGGCGACCCAGACAGTGTTTCTCAACACACTGCAACGTGCATTGTTGTGTATGGGCTTATGCAGTTGGAGGCCAAAGCATATCCCTGCGCTGATCGCACGTCATCACCAGCTGCGTCTGCAGTGGACCAAGAAACATCAGAATTGGGCATCAGAATAATGGAAGAAAGTTACATGGTCTAACAAGTCACGTTTTCTGGTCTATCAAATTGACGGGCGTGTGCTAATACACCGATTTTTAAATGAAACCCTGGCTCCCGAATGCACAGTTGGATGGAGATAAGCTGGTGATGAAAGTATTATGGTGTGAGCAATGTTTTCATGGAGCATATTAGGATTCATAATCCCCATAGAACACTCCTTGACATCTCTGTGCTATGTGAACACCGTTGTAGACCAGGTTCACCCATCCATGACAACAGTATTTCAGGCGGGCAATGGTGTTTACGAACAGGATAAATGCACCATGTCATAAGGTCGAATCGTCAGGGAGTGGTTCTAGGAACATTCCAGTGAGTTTCAAGTTATGTCTTGGCCTCCAAATTCACCTGGCATTAATCCAATAGAGCATTTGTGGTCCCACCTAGAAATCCAAATTTGTGCTGCTCTGCTACCCCTTCACAATGTGCAAGAATTGGTACCAGATACCTCAGACTACGTATCACCACCTTGTGGAGTTAATGCCATGCTGGGTTCTGGCAGTTTTGAAGGCTAAAGGCGACCCTACATGTCATTAACAGGGTGATCATAATGTAATGGCTCTTTGATGTATGTAGTGGCATATAAGTAAAGCTATTTTTTCTTTTGTGAATGCTTTGAGTAATACTTTTTTCAGTACCAGAAAGTGGATGTTTTTTTTTAAATTCGTAAATTGGTTTTATGTCAAACCGGTTTTTTTTTTCCTTTTATGCTCTAGTTAATATAATATTAAAGCAGACGATTAAAAAAGTGTAATGATTGAATGAAATGTAAGTATTAAAATTTGAATGATCCCATAAAATTTTGTGATTATTCTCTAAAAAAAACTTTTTGCTGTGCTGCCTCTTTGTCTTATTTATCTATGTGGACAACGCAAATGTGTTAAAAATTTTTTTTTTAAAAAAACAGACTTGATCCTGAAACTTTTCCTCGCTCAGAGAAATGCATGAAAGTTTGCTATTGTTAAAAAGGAAAGTATAGGTCAGTGTTTCGAATATCTCTTTCTTCTATAGAAAATTTGCGCTTATGTTTAGAAAGTGCATTTTGTCATGTCTGCATTCTTGATAATTTTGTCACAATATTCCAGTGCAAATTTGCATAATTTATTATTTGCCTAATTTAAAGCGCAAGTACTATAGCCTTCTTTCAAATACGTACAATGCAGAGTTGCCAGCTGTCCTGATTTCTGACTACTCTCGCCAACCTGATGATTTGTAACATATTTCTCCTGTCTTTCTCTTATTATTCAAATCTCTCATGATTTTTTCATTCTTTGAATCTTTCACGATCTAGCTTGGCCTAATACTTGATTATTTGCACCCCTTAAAAGTGATTTCTGGCATCTGAAAGTGCATGGTGCTTCTCTAGATTACATGTAAAAGAAAACCATATTTGTATGAGTGAAACATTATGGCACGCTTCTGCTTTATATGTGAGAGCACATGTATCCGAAAACATCGTGCTCCAGTTCTCGAGGAGATGTTATTTCGTTTATCTCACTGCTAAGCGTTGTGAGTTTCACATGCTTTCAAGAAATATTTTAATAAATCACATTCTTTTAGTTATGTGGGTAAAAAACTGAAATATTCATGTACCTTTCAAAAATTGTACATAGATGACTTTCCTTCAAGGAAATGTAATACATTTGCGATGTTCACTGTTTGTCTTTGCAATTTTTTGATTTTGCGTGGTGGAAGAGCCGATGTTCTTAAACATATGCATACACAAAAACACAGGGATAACGTCTCTTGTATGAAAAAAAAAACAAGGATAATTAAATTCCTTTGTGAAAACAAAGGACCAAAAAGTAATTAACGCAGAATGCCTGTTCTCTGCTGTTTTACTGATGGACAACTTGCCATAGTTGCAATTTTTAAGAAATATGTATGAAAAATAAATCGTCAGTTACTAATTGCATTATCACAACTCCATTCTGCCCTGCCGATAGAAATCTGTATCTAATTGCGTTTTCTTTTTTTAATGCAGAGTCTTCAGAAACAGTGTAGTTTAGTTTATGCCCCCACTTCAGGAGATTTGACAGCTTTTAATATACCACAGCTTATTATTAAACCTCTAAAAGAAAATTCAATTCCTCTGAATAATTGTTTAGCACTGAGTACGAACAGTGCAGCATTAATGGGAGGGTGGTGTTGCAGTCATCATAAAAAAAGAAAATTCAAATTTGCAAATTATGAAGTGCACCTGTGGCATCTTAAATTTAGCAGTTGGAAAAGGGCAACTCTTTTGCCAGTAAGTGTGGATGAAGAAATTGTTGATATTTATTATTGTTATCTTGAAAAGAATTCTAAAAGGAAGGAAATATTGAAACAATTTCAACAGCTGCATAATACTGGAGGAAGAAAATGTTTGAAATATGTGTGTATATTCTGGTTATTTTTAGAGAAATGCTTATCTGGAATCCTCGACCAGTGGAACTACATGCATTTAAGAATTAGTAACTGTACTTTCAAACATGAATTAGTTCCTATTTAAAGTTAATTCATTGTGAAAAAAAATGTATTTTTCTATGTTTTTAACATTAAAAAAAAATTTTTTTTTGAGAAAATTCTCCTGATTTTTGACTATCATTGCAGTGCTAACTTACATTCTTGAGTACAGTTTGTTAAAAAAGTGATATTAAGCACCATGCCCTATGTGAAAATTCAGATATGCAATGTGTGTCTTGCATTATTGCATCTTGCTGTTGTAAGAATTAACATTATACGTATTTAATGAGAGATTGAAATTGGAAGTAGAATTCCTTGTAATTGCTTCCTTCCGCCCTCTCTTTCTTTTTTAAGAGCAAACTACATGTTATAAATAGTTATATATTTAAGGTAAAAACTTAATATTTGATTGACAATATATCTTTGGATAAGGTATATTAATGCTTCCCGTCTGTTAGAATTCTTAAAACTTTTGTTACACTTAAAAAATCCTATTTCATTTTCATATGTTTTATTTGTACACTAATTCATGTAACAGAACATATTAACACAAAGCATTATATAGCAGGAAACTTTGAACAGTTCTTCAGTGTTGCCATTCAAACTGGAAATTTTTACTGCAGCTACTCGCATTGTAATAATATTGTTGTCACTCAATATTACATAAATAACTAAATAAAAATTACCCATTAACAAGAATTTCATGATTTTTGGAGCTCAGTCATTCTTTTTTAACTTATACGAAATTGTTTTGCCATCTTTTATTATGTAGCTTTCATCATTTACTATATGAAATATTTTGTATCTGGAAAGTAACTGTGTCCTGTTACTCATTGGATCGGTTTCAATTAATGAATAATACAGGCTTAATAGTAAATGTAATAAATTTATATTTAAAACCTGGAATGGATTTGTGCTGATGAAATCAGTGATGAGAACCCTCCTGTTTTGTAGTATAAAAAGTGTATATTCTGCTGTATCTTGTTGAATGCTTGTTGCTTTTTTGCATATGAATATTCCTTTTGTTGTTCATTCTAAAATAGTTCCATTTCATTTTTAAAGGTATTTTTCATATTTATTGAAATAGTGTGTTTAAATTGGGTTAAGCTTTTTAACCTTCACAGATTTACAAGTTACTCTGCCAAATTGTGTTTTTGGAAGAAAAAGCTGCACTATCTTTTTTAAAAAACGCACTAGGGCAGCATTTCCATAATTCTTTCAGCTAATTTTATCAAATCACATGGAAAAATAAGTATTTTTGTGAAATCCCTGATTTTAATGCACATAGCTATTGAAAAGCAATTCTGTATTTTCTAAAAAAAATGTATTTATGTATCAGATTTAGAAGTCCTACTTTAATGCAAGAATGAGCTTACATTGAACATAATTAGCGCTGTAAAGCGAATTCACCTACATTTAAGCAAGCATCAGTTTTTGATAAATTACGTTTAATAACGCATACGTATGCATACATCAGATCCACTTTCTGATATATGTAAAATAGTAAATTGATGTAATAAAGTAAATTTGATGTAAATTACATTTATATGCCTCCACCTCTATTTTTATTCATTGTAATTAAAAGCAAATTTGAATGCATTGGAATTATTTTGATATGCTGCCTGTATTCGTATTTCTTATGTAATTCTTTAATTAACTTTCGAAAATTTTATTTTTTAAATATATTTAGATTCTTATGTGTGCTGAGTGAGTTACATGTATGCTTTTGTGTAGTCAATATTTATTGTTCTGTTTCAGGTATTGACTCATTATAAAATAACAGTGAAAATACTGGACAATTTTGAAGAATTCACAAAGTATGTGAAAGTTTTAAATATGAATGTGTGGAATAATAATACAAGGAGGGTCTGCTATTCTTGGAACTCTCAGATTTTCTCTGAACGATATATCTGTGAATCTGCTCATTATGAAATGATTGATAATAAAAGATTTAGCTGCTAATATTCTATAGATAAGCACTATAAAAATTGTAAAAAATTACAATGTTTGGGGATGCAACTTTTGGCAACTTTCCAATTTTTTATGCTATTCTATGGATCATCAGCTGATTGTTTAATGCTAGAAAAATGTACAATAATAAATGAATGGATAAAAAACAAGTGCACATGTTTCGGCCATCAGTTTGGTGTAGTTGATTATGGCAAAGCATGCAATACTTATTTGCCTGAGGAGAGGGATACTTTCATGGAGGACTTTAATGGGAAACTGGTTCATATCCACAATATATATGGGAAAAACCATAAAAACGCTCTTACACTTAATTCGTTCGCTGGAATTTGTACCCAGATAGAACTACCAGTGTTCAGTGCCTTTATGCTTGGCCACTGGTGGGGTTCTGCGCATCAGTGCACAAGAACTTAAATTGAAAGGCTGTTTAGTACTAATGGAAATTTCCTTTGAAAAAAGTATTAAAAAAAGGGGGGAAAAAGACTTTAAGTGAGAAATTTTGAAAATGGTCTTCTTGTGGAATGTGCACTTCATGGGATATGTACCAACTTTTACGATTTTTTATACGAAAACTGCAATTTAGTGGATTTTTGTGAAACCTGTAATTTAATTGCTTATTATTCTTAGTATGCATTTGGGTTAATACTGGAATTCGGCCCTTTTTAATATATAAAAAATTTTATTCTTTTCTGAAATGTAATTTTTTTACAATGCTTCTCCAAGTTTGGCCATTTATCCACATTTTCGTGATTTCCAAATTTCATGACCTTTTTTAACAAATGTCATATTATGATGCCACTAAAATAATGATAAAATTCAGATTGCTTTTTTTTTAAACTATTGTTAGAATAAAATATTATTTCCTTCTGTCATGTTTTAAAATGTCTCTTGTTTTGGCAAATTACATATATCAGTTTTCCAAAATTTTAAGTTATTGAATGGTATAAAGCACATTTGCTGAATTATTTATAGCAAAAAGTCGGTCATATATATGTATATTCCTTTCAGATACGTCATTTTCCATTTTCTATAATAAGGGTTTACCCTCAATAATTGTTTAAAAATATATAAAAATATACTTTTCTTTAAAATTCATTTGACAGTTTTCTGATTTTTTTCAAAAATCTGATATTTACTCTCACAAGCCTGTCAAATATCAATCAGTAATATATATATATACTAACTATGTACAATGGGTTGCAGCAAAAGATTCAGATTGGTAATTTGTATTATATCACCTGCATGAAGTGAGTTGAATTGAAAGTTTCGCAGCTACAAAACTGGTTAGTTTGCATCAGAAATTCAACAGGATTTTCAAATTAATCTGATTGAACCTTTGTGGCTGTGCAGTACCAGGAATACTTCTGCATTTGAAGATATTGTTCTGTTGAAGGAAATCACATGGAAATTGGTTTGTTTTTATAATAATGAAAATTTTTCAAATAAGAGTTTTTCCAAATTCTGTTGTATCTATTTTTGTTGGGAGGTTGAATCAGAGATGTAATTTTAGGAAGAATGTTGAGGGGTGGGAAGTGTTTTCCAAAAGGTGTGATGTTTTGAATCAAATTTTGATTTTAAAAGCAGACTGTACATGTACAAGAAACAACATTAAATTTAGAATAGTTTTGATATACTCTTGTAATAGCTATGTTTTAATTCTTGTGTACCGATTTTTCGGATTTAGAAGCAGTAGTATAAAATTGGAGCATTTTTTTTTTCTGTACAGTAGCTTTAAATTGTCCTCTTTATTCAGAAAATAAAGATGCATGTATGTGTCATTGAACTGACAGGTGTAACAGAGGGTATTTAATCTGCTTTAGAGTTAGTTTGATTTGTCTTACAATATTTGATGATAATTTAGTTGCAAGTCTGTGGTAATGTCTACATATATGAAAATGCACTTTACTAAATATTTTCAGTGATATGATGCAACATTTCCAGTTTCAGAACAGATCTGATTTCATGTCAGAAATGTGCTCGTTGATTCTATGCCTTTTGGCGTTTTGAATTCTTTCAAATATAAGTATCTGAAATTCTTTTCATCCCCCCTTTTTGATAACCAGTTTTTGGAGTTGCTTCTGCTGCAGAGTGTTCACCCATTAGTTGTGTAATGCCTTTTGGCGTTTTGAATTTTTTTAAATGTAAGTATCTGAAATTCCTTTTTCCCCCTTTTCCCCTTTCTTTTAATAACCAAATTTTGAAGTTGCTTCTGCTGCAGATTGTACCATTAGTTGGTACATCACCCATTAGTTGTAGTTCGTGAAAACAAATATGTGTCCCTGCTCAAAAATTACAGCATTTGCCTTTAAGTGAATATATAAAAGGCAACATGTATAAAGCATAAAGAATTGAATTGCAACTAATGGCAAGGGACAAGTGGCAATGTTTTGCAAGCCAAAACTTTTAAGTATTTTGAAAAAGTTGACTTTGGGGACTCCCTTTTTTATTTATTTATTTTGTTTCATTTATAGGACTTCAGTGGTTAAAATAAATAGATGGCGATTCGTCTAGATGGCAAGAAAGTATCGCCATTTTTAATCACTAAAGGTAAAAAAGACCACATTCAACTGTTTCAGGAATTTGTCATTGAAAGTGAAAAAGCCTGGTGCACCCAAGCAGTTGTAAGAAAGTGGGTTGATTTTATGCTGCCACCACTGTCAGAGTAGGTCAGAATAGAGATTTACTTGTTTGGGATTCAGCCAGCACTCACCGTGCTAAAGACATGAAAAACTTTCTTGCTGAGAGGAAGATTGATCAAACAATGATTCCGGCAGGAATGACTGGTTACCTCCAGACACTTGACATTGCAATAAACAAGCCATTCAAGGATCATTTGCGGATGGAAATCAATGAATATATTGAAAACGGAATGGTGAGAAATCATCGAGGTAATTTTGTAAAACCAGGCTTACAAGAAGTTGTGAATTGGGTAAAAAATTCATGGGACAGAAAACTGATAGTGATGTTTCCAATGCACTACGAAAAGACTACTTAGACAAGAAGTATTGATTTAACGATAGCTATATCGCAAGACATGAGAGATTCGGACACATCGCAAGACATGAGAAATTCAGACCAATCATTCAACAGGAAATGGATTTGGAAGAAAATCAGAATATAATTCAGAATTTTATTTATGATGATGTTCCAGAAGAAGATGGCATGACTGTAATTTAATAAAGTTAAATTTCTGTATTCTGTGTAAAATAAATATTAAAGAAAAATATATAAATTTACTTTTATTTTTGCCCTCCCCCAAAAATAAGCCCTAGTGCGTATTTTGGACCAAAAAAGAAAGTAAGACAGTGTCTTATTTTTGGAAAAAGACGGTAGTATTCAAAATCCGCATAGGGAATGAAAATCTAGTAGAATGTTTTTATTTACTGCTCAACAGTCTTTTGTATCTCCTCAGTGTATCATTTTGACTCACATATTCCATTATAAAATTGGTCACCTACTTTTTTGCCAGGTGTTTTTGAATCACCATGTGTATATACTCTGGTTATCATTAATTAAGGAAAAATAGCAAAAATGATGTTTACTCAAAGTTACATGAGAATTTGATGAAATTGACTCACGGTGTACAACACATAATAAGGTATAAAATAACATGAAAAAGAGATTACCAGACAATTATGGTGTTATAAAAAATAGCATGTGTGTAAAATGAACAAATCGAATGTGTCAGTTTGGTATAGGAAAATTACCTTCAATATGGAGTATGGTCTTCCCTAGGAGCAATACAACACACACAGCGATGTGAGATGCTGTCAGTAGTATATGAAGCGAGAGCCATTGCTCTTGCAAAGCAGTTACAAGCGTGGGAGAGGTCTGAAGAGGAGTAGCTAAAGGACCTCCTAAAGCATCCCAAACATGCTCGATATGCTTCAGGTCTGGTGCTCAGCTGGCCACTCCATGCACTGAATTGTTTACTGCTGAAGATAATCATCCACGATGGGAGGTCTATGTGGTCTAATGCTATTGTACTGTAGCAGGAAATCATTACTTATTTACCCTGGCACAAGGGTGCACAATACGCATCAAGGATACCATCCCTATAGCAGTCACGGTTCCACGGGGAAAGATATGGAGGTCTGTGCATCCATCCAAAGAGATACCACCCCAAACACAGATATTGCCTTCTCCATATGCAGCTCTTTCACTGATGTTTGAGGGATGATAATAAGTTCCAAGCTCTCTTCAAATAAAAATACACTTACTATCGCTTTAGAGGATAAACTTGGACTCGTCTACATTGAGAACAGCCCTCCCATTGATCAGCTGTTCAGTGGACATGTTGACGTTCTGACCTCAAACATTCCCATCTAAGACTCAAGCGGCAGCACGTAAATGGCTGGTCACCTCGTGTACGGACCTCCTTCATGAAGCCTATGCAGGGTTGACGTTGACACCAACCTTCCAGCGGCTGCAGCAAGGGAGGATCTGAGTAGATCCTCCCTTGCTGCAGCCGCTGGAAGGTCTGAGGCTAAAATGACCCACAAAAGGACTTAACATTTAGCCATCTGGCCACTTCTGTTTGACTTTGTCCTGCATCTAGTCTTTCAATAGCTCTCCATCATAGTTCTTCAGGCAAATGATGCCTGGAGGTCATTGTTACAAATTGGCTATGCCAGATTTGTCATCCCAGTATCACAGTGAAACTTGCGGGCTTGCTTTTCGCAGATGATGTATTACTATTGCAGCACCACTAATTTGCATACTGCAGTTTTACTTAGCAACTCTTAATTGGCAGTATATTTTTTTAATAATTTACCAAGTTTAAGGCAATGCTTTTGCTTTAAACTTCGTATTTTTGAACGAGTTATTGCTATTTTTTTATTTTTCCTTAATTTTTGAAAACCAATATATTTCAAATAAATTTAAAATTCAGGTAGATGTAGATTGTAAATTTGCTGAAAAGGTTAAGTGTTTCTGTTAAACTGTTAAATCATAAAAAATACTGGAAGTAAAGGAATACACAAAAACTACAAAGGCTGTAACTGGTTTAGGGCTGCATAATATATATTAAAAAAAAAAAAAGTTGGTGCTAAACCTATGAAAATAGTAAGCTGAAAAATTATAAACACAATATTTTGTGATACTCTGCTGCTGTAATGATTCTCAAAAATTTTGAGTTTCTCTAATTGTTTTAAGATTGAGAAATCACTTATTTAATATTTTGAGATATTTAGCAGTTTATTTTAATTAATTTATTTTTTGAATGCAGAGAATCGGCGATATTTTTTGCAATCCATTCAGGACTTTAAGGCTGGCAGACCTCCCTTGTTGGTTTTTATCAGTTTTATTTATTTATTGTATTTTTAACCTATCAAAATTATGCTAGCTGCATGCTGTTATGTTTAGAGGTAGATGAACATAACATTTATATTTTTGAGGAAAGTATATTAAAAACAGATTTGAGAATGTTTGTAGTTCTGATATCTCATTATGTTAAATTTAAATCATTTTTATGTTGTTTAGCTAACCTCAATTTAAAAGTGTACTTTTTCATTATTATATCTGAATTAAATATAATTTTTCTTCGTGAGCTGTGTGTATTTTAGTTCTTATTGTTTCTGATTTCTCTTTTAGACCTATTCCTGGTTCTCACAGGAAAGGATATATGGGACATCTTACGAAAATTGCCAATCACATTGCTCAAAATGCTGAAAGTGGTGTGAACAGTAACCTAATCAAAGAAAAAATTAAAGGTCCTTTTTGTTTATGCAGAGTAATATTTTTTCTACTTTATTGTGTCAACCTATGGAAGTGGTATAGTCATTGAATGTTATCTGTGTCAGAACATTATCTTAAACCAAATGTGACATATTTTTCTGTAGTAATTATAGAAAAGTTAGAGTAATATATACTAAAGAGAATGGTGTATTCATAATTGGTGAATTCACCAGTGCATTGTTATTTTGTGTTCAAAAAAAGTGCTTAAGAATTAATTGCTGTATTCTCCCCTCCCTCTCAGCATTGATTATTTCTAAATTTGAGAAGGCCTTTATGTGTTAACGCAACCACCTCAGTTGAAGTTGCTAAATTTTCAGAATGTGCCAAACTCTGGTAACCATGCATATAACCATTCTTCTGGCATCCATGCTCATAATCTTCATTTCAGTCAAGCAATGGCGCTATTTTCATATGCATTCTCTCTTTTTTTTTGTTGTATTCCAAGTTTAATCAGTTTTTATAAATCGTGACATTTTTTGCCTTAAATTTGGTTTAAAAATATGAACTTGTAAAATTTGCCTGTAGCCAGTAGTGGAAGAAACTGCATTAAAATCTTTGCAGAAATACAGAATTCTGCAGAACATTTTCTAAAGGGACAAGGAAATGCATTTCCTGGAGAGCTGCTGTCGCCAAGGGTTGCACAAAGCAGAGTCTTTGCAATTCTTTGAGGTTTCTCTAAGCAGAAACAAATTGCTGTGTATTTTGGGAGAAGTATATGAAAAGCAGAAAGACTTGAAGACGATTCTAAGTGTTTTATTTTTTAATGTATCATGTAATCTTTATTTAATAATTCAAATTTGTTCTTTAAATTGCTGAAGTGTATGTTCTTTTCATATGTTGATAATGTTTACCGAATTATGATAAATATGGATAGTTTGGGAATCTTTCTTAAAAACGGACACAAAAACCACCAACTTCTACCTGATAATTAGCTTTTACCTTTTCATCTGTAGAAAGTCCTTGAATTACGTCAAGGTGGTGGCGTTAATATGTAAGTACCAAATTTAGTATGTGAAGTTTAAAATTTAGGTAATATTTTTTATCATAAAATTTCATGCATTCAGCCCACATGCAGTGTGATTTTGAGATCACCGTCTACAAGACCGTGTCTATTGATGACCTTCGAAAATGCATGTGGCTTTCAAACATGTCTCAATGATGTTCTGTACCACAAATGACAGAAATCGAAATATTGTTTCAAACCCTGCGTACAATCAGATGTGCACATTTGGAGACATACTGATCAAGTTGCACAAAACTCTCACAGTATCTTTGATGCATAAACATTCTTTGCTATTTAGTTTTGCTCTAGTTTTAAATTTGAAATTGGTGTTTTCTTTTTTTGTGTGATTATTTGTAGAAGGTTTTATTAAGTGTCTGGAAATGTGAGAGATCTTAATTATTTATTTTCCAGACATTTATGAATTTTATTATATACTGATTACTGCTCAAAATAACTTGTCTTGCAGGATTTTTTTTGACCAACTTTGTTTCAGTGCATGAGAAATTTGAATTTTTATTTGTAAAACGTTTTGGCAAGAACAATTATGAAGTATACATTGAAGCCTGCTGGCTATCATTAACTTTAAAATGGTTGTGTAGTTAGAGACTATGTTAATAGTGATTACATATAGCGTTTACATTTGTTGTAAATATATCTATATCAACAGCGTGTTTCAGAAAATCGGTTACATAATTTCAGAAAAGATAGAGTACACCTATGATGATTGAAAATCATATAACAGTGTATGTTTGGAAATGCTTTCTTGCCGCGTAGTGACGACACAAATCAAGAAAGTAAGGACATGGACAGGGTAAGAAAACATGTTTATCATGCTTGGTACAGCAGAAACCAAGAAATAAGAATAAAGACAAAGATATTTATGAAAGAAAATGTTCGAAATTACGACCCTGGACCATGATGCAGGAACCATTCATCATGTATCTTAAGTGCGCTGTAGATGTGAGGCCTACATCATGTTCTTCAATCGTAATTTTAAACACCTTCTTTAATGATGATCGTTATCTATTTTTGTTCTTATTTCTTGATTCTGCTGTACTAAGCATAATATAGTTGCTTTCTCACTCTGTTCATGTTCTTTCTTTCTTGTTTTTTGTGTTGTCACTACCGTGCCAAGAAAACGTTTCTGGCCATGCATTACTACATGATTTTTCATCTTCTAAGTGTACTTAGGCCCATATCATACGGCGTTTGTTTCACACGGACGACTGTTTCAGACAACTTTTCTGCCTGGTTTACTATTGAAAGACGCGCAATTTTTTCCTTCCGTTCAGAAAAAATTGCAGGTTGTTCGTTTTCAACCAATCAGCTATCAGCTTCGAATTCCTCATCATGCTAAAAATAGCTAATTTTGGTAGCCTTCTTGTTTATAGTAGAGAACCAGTTTTCCCTTTATATGGTAACCCCAAAGTGGTCTATGGTGATTGGCTGTTGTATATAACGTGACAAAGCAGAAAAATTGTTCCAAACAGTTGTCCTTCCGAAACAAAGGGCCGTGTGATAGCAGCCTTACAGTATCTCTCCTGAAAGTTTGTAATCGATTTACTGAAACTCTGTAAATATGTATACATTTTCAGCACTTTCTTGTTGCTAGAGCTGACATTTTTGTAAATAGCCTGCAATCTTTATGACAATCATTTATATTTTGCTTCTGGCAAAAACAGCTCCAAGTTAATTACAGGTTATCATTTTCTTTTTTCATAGACATTAACAAGTCATGATAACGTGTCATCATGAGAAAATCTATCATTGCCATCATTAATCCATTATTAAATATTTTCTTTCTCTTTTTTTCAAAAAAAAAAAAAAAGAAGAAGAAAGAAAGAAAGAAAATTTACTTTTCCAAGAAATGAGGGAAATGCTACATTTTTCTTACTAAGGCACATTTTACCTCACATTCAAAATGAGAAAATAGCCGTTAAATAAAACTACGTATCAATGGAAACATTTTGAGATGAAATGTGAATAGTTGCAAGAGAAGGAAAAGCATACATTTTGGCAATGGATTTAGTGATTTCAGAATACTTTTTACAGCACTGTTGGGTAGAAGAACGTATTTCTATTTAGAGGTAGGAGAAGCAACTTTGCCTATTGACTAGAACGGTTTTATAAGAGAAACATAGTCTCTACATTTAATCTGAGAACCACATAAATGACATAAAAAAACCCCTTTGTTCATTTGGAGAAAAAACAAACCTAGTATTGGATATTTGGCATGCTATGCAAAGAAACTGGGCAATTCTTTGTCGCCCAGGTTCCACTTCACACTTATGTCAAAAATTATCGAGCATGTAACAGAGTGATAACAATTTGTTCAGACTTTTGGCAAGTATGTAAAATAGAACTGAATAAAGTGGATTAGAGACATTTTACTATTAACCATAAATTTTATTTTCTTGAACCAACAGCACTGCTCCTATAAAAAATGCTTAAAAACTGGTACTTCTTTAAGTAGCGGAATAAAAATCAACGAGGCACGATTTGCTGTTGTTGTATGTCTTACCATAATGCAAAAGTCTTCAGGATGAGAAAATGCTTCTGATGCTGTATTAAAAGCAATTCAGAAACATGGTAACCATAAAATGTATGTGAAAAGTAAACATGGAATTGGTAATAAACCTGGCACCAGCTTGTCGTTTAAAAATTGGTTGCTGTAATATTGAGGAAGGACCATTTTTTCTAATTTGACTTCATATATTTATATTAGATGGTGGAGAAAAGCCTTAAAATTTTTTTAATAAAAATGTAAATGCCAATCACTCAGTAAATTATAGTTAAAGTAAAAATACGATATATATATATATATTTCTGTAGAATGTGTTTATCCTTTTCTTTGTTGATTTTTTAAAGTAAAATGATGGGCTAGACATGTAAGGATCTAAATATTTTTTTGTTCATGTGTTTATGGTCTAATAATTGCCATTATTTGATGCTGCTGTTTAAAAGTTCGGAGTTTGCCTACAGGCAAGCTGTTAATAGATAGCATAATTCTTTTATTGCTTCTGTATTTATGTGTATTAACAATAATTATGTGTATTAACAACAATTTATGTGTATTAATAATAATATAACTGAGTTGTGTCAGTGCAATGATTACTTCATGATTTGCTCCTAATGATTTCTTTTGTGTCAAATTCCTTAAAAAAATTTAAAAAACTGCTGATTGTGTGAAACATTGATGCAAAAGTGAGGCTTAGAACCAGTTTTCTTCAAATATAGTGCTCTACTAATCTGCAGCCCCCCCAAAGTAATGATAAAGCTTCCCCCCATGGTTTGTTTAATGTGTGTTAAAAAAATTTGTGGGAGTTTCTGCAAATGGTCATTCATAGAACCGCTTGTTTAGAATCTTGTTCTTTCACCAAAGTAATATTTAATGTATTTGGCAGAAATTAACCTTACTTGCCCCTTTCTGTATCTTTCTTCCTTTTTTCCTCCCCTCTTTAACGTGAAATCTCTTTTCTCCCCATATTGTAGTGCAAAAGTTAATCTTTTATTTTTCTTCTTTAGCAAATAACTAAGGTTATGATTGTACCCTTCAAAAAAGGAAAACAGGTTTGCCACGCTAACTGGAAAACTGGGAAAAGTCATGGAATTTCATACAGCGATTCCCTCCCAAAAAGCGATTTTTGCGCCAACATTGGAAGTGATCACTTTCTTGGCAAATTATGCATCACGTGGGCATCATTTGAGCAGCTGGCATAGAGCCAGTTTTCCCAGCTCCCATCGGCTTGTCTTTTAGAAAGGCAAAGTTTCCAGCAACATTGGTTTCCCGTAACCTTGAAAATCGAGATACTCGCATGTGCAGTGCATGTTAAACGAAAGAAAATACCTTTCCATTTTTGTATAAAGCAAAGTCGGTTTAATCCTAGTATATGATACACAAGTGATTTGGTAACAGTATGATGAGCAGTAAATGAGTCATTTTGGTGTTGGCGACAATTTTCAAAATTGTGCCAGGGCTGTACCGTATACTAGGATTTTACCACAAAATCTTTTAAACTTTTCTTTCTTTTTAATAAATACTATGTTTGTCATTTTGTAGTAAATTAAAAAAAGAGTAATCAGTCATATAGGCTAACCATTAATATTTGCCAAAATATAGTTGATTACTGTAATTCAGTTTTTAATCTTTAAGTAATTAACTTTATTATTCACACTACCATGTGACTTCTTTCTTCTAAATTTATTTATTATTAGTTAATGATACTTTAAAATTTCAGGTAATTTTCTCTGGCATACTCCTGAAACTAATTCCAGCAGTCTGATGACATACCATCACGAAATTTAATGCACATATTTTTTGCTTACGTATGCTGCTGAATAAATAGAAAATATCTAAATTTATTTAAAAATATCATTAAATAGGTTTGTTTCTTGTGTTTAGCTGCAAAATGTGTGCAAAAAAAGACATTTTGTAATCCAGATTGGGCAGAATCTAATCTCGGTCTTCAGTGGAGAAAACAGCTCTTATTACAGTTATAATAGTAATGTTTTGGGGATTGTATATAATTGTCAAATTTTTGTGTTTTCAAGTGTTACCATAAGTAATTTACCTCTCAGCACAGCCAGTGCATGCCACATGGATAGACTGGAATTTTCTTAAAACACACCTGAAAAGTCAGGGAATATCATTCTCCAGTTTGAGTGGCAACCCCATGTGAAGCACGTAGTTTTGAATATGAATGGTTAGTAAAACCATTACCTTGGGTTTAAAAGTTGTAAATGCATTTATTTGAATGGTTAGTAAAACCATTACCTTGGGTTTAAAAGTTGTAAATGCAATTAAGAAAGACTCACTTTAAATTTATTTATGGTGTTTTGTAGGAAATGTGGGCCAAGATTTGATTCTCTATTGATTTACTGTCTTGTTATCCTTCCACAAAAGAATGTCTACAAATAATTGTTAACCATACAAAATATCAATCAATTTTAATTTATGGTACAATTTTTAATTGGCTTTAAATTTAGAAACATGCTGAAACAAGAAAGGTATCCACCAGCATTCAATTTGATGCTTCAGTTAAATTTTATTTTTGAAGTTAACACGCCACATATGATAAATTACAAAATATGTACTGTAGCTAAAATGATTTATATTTTAGGACTGAGATGTAACACTGCATCGACTTAAAAACATGTCTTAAGAGCTTGCTATGAGGAGGCAAATGTATTAACTAAAAAATATTGAGTACATGATTTTGTACGTTATAAATACTGACAATGGTGAAAAATTAAGTCTTCAACCTAATAATCACATCAAAATGTAAATAACAAAATTAGAAATTTATCCTGAATCATAAACAATTTTGTATAAAACCTTCATTAATTTAAATTTTTAGGCATAAAAATTTGGGATTTAACATAATGTCTAAGAAGCGCTTACTAACTTTTTACTCGAAAATGGAAGTTTTCTTAACCCTGTTTGTTCATAAGAATATCATTTGACATTTATTATAGTCCTTGTTCCATCAAAAAATCATTTTCTGTTTGGCTAACTACTAGGTACTCAAATTTGTCTTTTATAATTGGCAGTTCAACAAAAAATGAAGATTAATTAGTTTATTACTTTATAGCTTTTTCTTTTTTAAATACTTTTTGAGTTGTTTCAGCAGTTGTTAGTTTGCATGTAGAAATGGTGTATTCCAGTGTTTTTCAACCGCTGGTCTACACTATTTGCTAGTCCTTCCAAATTCAGAAGTATTTTAACAACATACCTACTGTGGTTTGCAAAAGAAAAGTATTAAAATCTGGAATCTGTGTATATTATGTCTGCACAACACATTAGCTTTCTCAGTTGTTGTCTGCTTGATTTATGTTTATTAGTATTTGGGACCTTTCATAGTTCCACAAATCTGTATTTGCAGGTTAAGAATACTCATTAAACAGTACATATTAGTTTTCAGTTCATAACACTTAACAGACTATTGTCTAAGTAGAAGTGACATTCAGGATAGTTTCAGAGAATCGAAGGAAAACCTCACAGTGAGAGATCCGGATTGTAATGTTGAGGCTCTCTTTAAAGTTATCTAACTTCTGCTTCTCAGATCTGGCAACAGGAAGGCATTTTGCTGCTTGGAGGACACCCTTTACAAAAGTTACCAGAAACATTTCCATTAATTTCATATCTCAGTTGAAGGACTGACATGCACTAATTCACTTCCTTAATGTTTCCCAAAGGCAGAAAAGGAATAATTTAACATTAATTAGCTTTAGATGCACATAGTAGCAATGAGGCTAAGAATATTAAGTATCATGTGTTTGTATTCATCTCTGATGTAGTTCAATGCATGCGAACTACTCATATGTTTTCATCATAACCTTTATATTGGTTCAAAAACCATATTGTATACACTAAGGATTCTGAACCACTGGTCAGGCAGATCGGCACCAGTTAATGGGAAAATGTCAGTCCTCGGAGATTTTTACCTGGAATTTTTATTAAAAAAAAACTTGTTTCTGGAGATTTTTACCTGACTACACAAAAAAAATTGATATTTTCTTACTTGAGTGCCATCATTTTGAGATCTAGAACCCGTAATTTTGTCTTTAAAGATTGGCAATGGTGGAATGTGCTCACATTTGTCACATGTTACTTCCACTGGTCATTTTTTTTATACCATGCACCACAAAAGGTTGAGAAACACTAGTCTATACTGTACAAACAATCCATCGGAAGGTAAGATAGCTGTTAAAAATTTCTAACATCCTTAAATTCCTGGGACAAATAAAAGCATGTTAGGCTTATGAAAAAGTTTAAAATCTGTTATATAATTGCACAAAAAGCCACCTGAAGATGAAAAGGGGTTTGAGAATTCAGGGAAAAAGGAACAAAACTGAAATATTGGCTTGAAAATTCATAGAAAATGTTGAACAAAGTGGAAAGTTTCATTTTCTGGGAAACAGCCTTGAAGGTGCTGAAAAAATGGCCGGGTAGGATTACAGGAGTATATGTATATATAAAAAAAAATAAATATTTGTGAAAACCAAGTTTAATACGTGAGGAAATGTAAATGTAATGTAAAATGTGTAAAACTTTGTATAGACAATTTTAATTGAAATTATTTATCCAGTTTTAATTGAGAGTAGTTATGTATTTGAAATAAGTCCGAGCTATATTCGTCATTTTTACAAAAGCCATGCACTATTTGATATCGTATAGCTTACTGTTGTTGTAATATTCAATTTCTTTTTATGTACATCATAAAAATTCTTTTCATATTAAAAGGATGTTAATTAAAGCTAATTTTATTAATTTAACTTAAAATGGCATCTAAAAGAAAAAAATCTCTTATGTAATTGTCCTTTTGAAGTTGGTATGGTGGTTAGCAGTCAGGTGCTATGTTTTTTTTGCTTGAGAAAAAGCACAGATGCATGTAAGTAGTCTGTCGCCGTATCTTGTGAGTTAATGTCAGTTGCATTTATCAGTGCACCTGTTATATTCTCCATGATAAAATGGTTAAAGACAGTTAACTGGTAAATTTACAACAACCTAATAACTATACTTGCCTTTGATTTAAAATTATATTGATAATTAACTAGTAACTAAACTTATTGTTGGATTATTTTAAAGGAACACATTCAACATTGTGGTTTGGACTTGTTTCTTAATTTTAATAAAAGTAAATTTAAAAGTTTTGGAACCTGCAGTATGTAACCTATGTGTGCCTACAGATAAGTGCAGCACAATTTGTAAAGTTTATATTAGGCTTGTAGTTGCTGCAGTTTAAATGGTTACTACTATTTGAAAGTAAACTTAAGGAATTTGTCTCAGAATGTCAGTTTGTGATTTTCAAGTAAATGCTGATACTCATCATATACATGTGGAACTGCTCCAGTTTTATCTTTGCTGCTTTTAACACCTGAGTTTAAGAATTTAATTGCTTGAAGCTGCTGCATTTTCAAAAATTTGCTACTTCGGATTGCTTCACTATTAAAGCCAAAAGTAGTCCCCCCCCCCAAAGTCTCATTTTAAATAATTTTTTTATCTATTTGTTCTCCCCTTTCTTTGCAATGTACCTATTTGATATAATTAAATGGATTAATTTTTTACAGATATATCAGAAGAGCACTGTAAGAAATGGGAAGAATTTGTAATTGATAAATTAGCTGAGATAAACAAAAGAAATACAACTTATGTGGTATGCATTCTTTATTTAATTCTTGATTTAGTATTCATACATCTTATTCCTCATGGTGTTTTATAAATAAGGAGCACTTTTCATGCCCCACAAAATTATTATTTCTTGCCGCAGTTGTAAGACATAGCAATCTTACAACTGAATGCAATTTGTTCCTTCTTTCTGAAACACCTTCTATTATTTATGCTATTTTTATTTATTTTTTGTCTTGCAGATATTTTAATATATATTTTTCTTTGTTTTAATAAATTGTGTTAATGTGAATATGGCATCAAACTAGAGATAAATTAGTTTTTGGAATGAATTCCCACGTTAATAGTTCTTAAAAATATTTAGGTCAGTGGACCACCTGTACCATCCTCCTCCACAGATGAAGATTCTGTTGATTTCAGGGACATTCCATTTGGAAAAGAGTCATCTGTTCATCTTGTAAGTTATTAGACGAGTAAATTTAAGGGCAGTCAATAAAATGAAGCAGAAGGCTATTGTAGAAAGCTTGTGGGACAGGCAATAATAGTGAGTGTAAGGAAAGTAGTCTCAACTGCTAAACAAATTATGAATGTGTACATGTGGTACTAGGGGGCAGTTGTCACATCATGGAATTGAAAACGAGCTAACCCAATGTATGCACTATACAAGTAATATTTTTATATGTGAACTGAAAAATGGATTCATCGAAAGATGGAACAGTAAGCTGTAATGTGATATCTGATGGTGGAAACACTGGTTGTTATTTGTGAATTTCATTATGTCATATTCCATCTGCTAGCAGATAGAGTGTAGAAATTCACAGGAAAAATTACAAGAGTATTTCTATCATCAAATACTGCATTATGGCCTTTACAAATCCATATCTGAAATCTTATCAGCAAGTTTTGCTAAGATGGGACATCCAGTTTTTGATCATGTGACAAGGTGTTTGTTTCTTCTCCATATGAGCATATTCATCATTTTCTATACAGCTCTTGCTATGTTCCTAGGTTAAGTTATTTGATATTAGCCAGGCTTTGCAACCTGTATGGAGAGTAAATGCAATTTTCTTGTAGATCGTTTGATCACATATGCTTTTTGCATGTGCTTCCTGTCTCATAAGTTGAGCTACAGTTAATATGTGGAAAGTAAAAAATTTTGATCGCCCCAGAACTGAGCTTCATGCGTTTGTGGTTGAAATAAGTTTAAATATGTAATATTCAGCATTTTTTGACAGCAGTGAAATGTTCTATGAACATTGCCGTTAAATCTTTTGTTACAGCTGCTGTATTTCTGTAATCCTTTGTATTTTAATTTCCATTGCTTTATAGGAATGATATCTCGATTCAATATGTTTGAATCATTCTTTTAAAAATGCGTGTTCGCATTATCTTAATTTTAAAATTTTATTTTACTAGTTATTTAAAAATGTTTTGTGTACTTACGCTTTAGCGCAACCACCTAACAAGAAATCACAAAATTTTTATATTAAGCCAAACTGTGACAACCATAAATATAACAGTGTTAAGCTATATTGCCGTTTTCGTATGCAAATGTTTTTTAATTCTAGATTCCCAAAGTTTTTAGAGATAAATCATGATATTTTTGTTTTAAATGTAGTTTTAAAATATATTCTGTGTCTTAAACTTAGTTTTTAAGTATTGTGTCTGTAACAGAAGAAGCAACGGTTACATTCCCACAGGAACATGTGGTCGGTACAGCCGTTTGTTTCGATCCCAGCCCATACAAGTAAGCCTCCTCTCTAATGATTTCTTTTGACTATATTTGGCGTCCAGTGGCATGTCCCCGGCTCTCATTATATTATTGCTCTCCTCGAATCTTTCTGGATATTAAATTAATACTCATCCGTAAAGAGTGTGTGGCCCCTCTGCTATGGTGTCCAACTGCAATATTGACAGGCATAATTAAATTAGTGTTTTGACATGTAATGGGCACAAATCGCAGGTTGTTGGGTGTACAGTCCCACCTTCGTGCAGTCGATGCAATACAGTTTGGCAGGATATGGGCTGATCTGCAGTAGCAAAGGCATGTGATGCCAGCTGTTATGTTGGTAGTGATCTACAGTGTCTTGCACATAGCAACAGGAAGCAGCCCTCTGCCATTGTAATCTTCCAGCATCCAGACTCATTTCTTTTACAGGGGTTTTGATCCCTATGGTAACTATTCCATAGCCTATTGATGATATTATGGTGCACATTAAGCTTTCTTGCAACAGCAGATTGTCTTGCATGAGCTTGCAATATCCCGACAGCCCTCGAATGCATTTCATAGTGCAAATGGTGTCTTCGGCTCATGCTTTCACTTGGTTGTCTGAGATTACACTGAACTATCACTGCTTGCATAGGCCCGTTGTGCCCCTTTTTAGGGTATTGTGGTGTGACTGCGGGATTGCATTTTATGCTAATTGTGATTGCCTGTTTGCATTCAGCAATGCAACTTCTACCTCCTATGTAATTAATTCTGCTTTTTACATACATGCCTTTTCTTTTAGCATTTGTTTCTTATTTTTAGCGCAAGTGCATTTTTAATGGACTGATATTAAACATCATGAGGCAGCAGCTTGCATGTGTAATATCTGCTATCATAGCCAGTTAACACTTCTTTTTTCTTGATAAAGCATTCTTTAATAAATATACACTGCTCAGTGTGTGGAAAATACATGTCAGTTTTTGAACAGTTACAATTACAGTTTTCACAAATTTGTTACAATATATTCAAAGTAAGAAAGAGAACAAATGAACTATATATTAACAGCACAGAAAAACTGAGAACTATGCAGATTACAGTATGGGTATTAGTGAAGAATAGTTCTTTATTTCCGTTGCTTAATTCAGGTTTTCATTTTTGAAATTTAGCATTATTGTCAAAAAGTTATTTTGCATTATGTAAATATATGCATTGAGTATTTACATAAGAATAATATGACAAGGATTCGTTTTGAAATGACATAGTTCAGAGAAAATTGTTATAAGCATGTTATTCTTTTTTACAGTAGAAAGGGGAATTAAAAAACAGCCTTGAAGGTCTGCTGCAAATTAAAGTTATAATTTTATCGTACTTGTATGTGTATATTAAATGATTTTTTTGCAATTATAAGTTGTCATTCTTTTTTTTCTTTCAAGAAATCGTAATATTTCATCAAAGTGGTTGAGCTAATGCGTAAATACCACTTTAGTGAAATTTGTGTTGTCTTAAATTGAAAAATTTCATTAAATGCACTGCGTGCTGCGTAGCATTAAATTAAAAATATGTATGATTAAATAATTCATATTTCCTTTCATTTGGTGTAATAATAAATGTTAAAAAGAATAATTTATTTATTTATTACATATATTGTAGGCTTTCTCAGATTATCAGATGCATGAGATGACTAGTAACTTTGTTGATCAGTTTGGTTTCAATGATGATGAATTTGGTGATGCTGATGAAAGTCTAATGTAAGTAAAACCAGTGTTTTATATGTTAAAGGATACAAAATTAGCATATATTCAAAAGCTTTATATTTTTTAAATATTTTTTAAGCTATGCAAGGAACGCTCTAAACCCTCTGTCCCAGAACTTTCCACTTAATGAAGGAAATAGTATGGTAAGCACTTTTTCTATTTCCCTTATATTTTTTATATGCAAAGTTTGATTGCTTATGTCAAAACTTGTTAACATATGCCCAAGAAGGTCTATTAATCATGGAAGGGAGAGAAAAACTGGCTCATAACAAGCCCCCCCCCCAAAAAAAAAGAAAAAGAAAAAGAAAAACCTCGACCAGGAATTAAAATCTGATTAATCAGATTACAACTGATGTGAAGTGACTATTAGAATGGAGATGTGCTTTGGCTACAATTATTACCCTAGAAAGAAAGAAAAAGTTTCAGCATGTGTTATATAGTAGCTAAAAAAGAGTTTAATAATGAACTCATGTCCTGACTTTTCTAAATTTAATTTGTATGAATAATGATGTTCGTAAAATTTGTAAAGTTTTAAGATTAACTTTTGGGGAGGGGGTTGAGGCTTGTTTTTAGTATTTTTTAAAGGTTAAGTAATGTATGTTTTGAAAGATATTTATTTTGAAGACTGTTGCCTTACTATAGTGTTTCATTAGTCACAGTAGTTGGTCCTTTTTAGTTTTTAAATGACACTGGGCAACTAAGCTGTTTTTAACTTATTTCTCAGAAAGATTAGGCAAAACCTGAATTTGTGAATGCAAAGCATATTGCAGGTTTTGTGAAAACTGTACATTTAGAGAAATAAGCAGTATTCATAACAAATGATTTGGCTGAACAAAAACTTAATTTGCTTTCTCATTATTCTTGACTTCCATCTACTATTTATGTAGAGTTGGAAGGGAATTTCTGAAGCTATAAGCTGTTATGGTGAATTGCTGTGGGAATTTGTTTCCAGTTTTCTGCAGCATGGTGAATAGTTGAGTAGTAGTTTTTAAGATGCGTCTCATAGGCAGTTTACCAAGATGCTAATTATAGTTTAAATCAAGACTTTCAGTAGATATCTTAGGCCTCGCCATCTGCATTTCTTCATTTCTTGGAACTTGAGACTTTGTTATGCAAATAGGTACATAGTCATGCTAATGCAAGAAAAGACCTGTTCCAGACATTTCATGCACTGCAAATATTTTACAAAATGTAAAGTTTAGTTTTTGTGATTCATGGTTGAAATCTGTGCCAAAATCTAAACCAAGAAAAATGGTATCAAATCATTGTGCTACTGACTTGAAATTTCACTAGAACCATAACACATTTCTGCAAATGTATATTTCCAAAATGCATCCAGTTCCAGGTTTGTCTTATTCTAGGCCAGGCCTGTACACATACTGTATAATCCAGAAGTAACAGAAAAAGTAAAAAACAATAATTTGAAAAATATAGACACTAGCGTGATGTGGTTTTTGCAGAAGTGCACGGACAGGCATTAACATTAAAAGATTTGTAGATAGAATAATGACATTTTTTCACTGTTAGGCAGTGCTTCAGTTATGTCAGAAGTTCATACAATAGCACAGCACAGGTCGTAATGCAGCTAAGATTACAAATGTTCTACCACTGTCATTTACAAGGATAGCTATCAGACATGGTAGGACATTACACAACGTCAAACAGGGTTCTGCTGTAATTCCTGTCACATTATAGCAAATAACTTACAGTATGGCTAGTATTGTTGGCTGACTTCTGTGTACCTGTGACATTCCGTTTGGCAATGTTCCTTAGGTCGGAAGCCACCCTACCAGAAGAGTTGTGTACCTGTGGCGTCAAGTACTTCCATAACACATCAAGAAAGTTACAAGGTATAAGGTAAAAAGACCTTAGTGGCCTTTTATATGGAAAAAATGGGTGAAGATGTGGTCATTATCTATTATTCATTGCTGCAAGTGCTGGACAAGACCTGTATTACACTAAGGCACATTTGCTCAAATTATGGCCCAACTTAAGGTCTATTGAACTTGCCACAAATTAAAAAAATATACTTATATAACATATTTACATTCGTACTACACAATATATACTAAATATTACACTATAACCGTACAATGTATAATATATATTGTATCGAGATTGTGCCTAAATGGAAAGGGATGTCACATCATCAATGCCAAAAATGAGTTCATGTAGAAGAGGTCTGATATCTCATGTCATTGACATTTACACTGTGCGTTTTAAGCTTCATGCAATTCCTTACAGTTGTGTCATGAGTTCAGATAAGTATCACAAAACTTAATCTCTCTCTCATAATCTCCCAGAAAGTTATATTTCTTTATAATCTTCTTAAATGAATGAAAGTGGTTTTTTTAATGAATGTGGAAATTTTATTTTCACAGTAAAATTATCTTTACTAGTTTTAACAGCAAATATTGATGAAGAAGGATAATAGATGGTACGACATAATGAGTAGATAAATGCCTTTCTATACTTGTCTGCAGGCATGAGTTCTAATAATTCTTATTGCATCTGTCGTTGAATTGATAGATGGCAGATAGATACTATCATTATGAATAGTAAAATTATTAAAAAAATATAGTGTTTCATTGCTTTTTGGGGGTTATTGTGGATATTTGTAATATATTTCAATCCCAAAATATCTACAAAAAACAAAGTTCATTCAGAGTATCATGCTTTTAAAGATGAGTGGACCTGGAAATATTTTTTTACTTTTGTGAAAGATAAACCAGTGAATCTCATTTGCAAGTGAAGCTGTAGCAGTCTCCAGGGACTTCCAGTCACTTCACATCTAAGCAATAAGAATTTTAATTATGAAGCAGTGTCCAAATATAAAAGAAAACAAAAAGTAGGAAATGTTTTTAAAACATTATCATTTTGACAAATTTGTTTTAAAGTAAACACTATGCAGGAAGCAGCTACATGTGCAAGTTATGATGAAGCATACGGTATCACTAAAAGTAATAAAGGTCTCAAGTGATGGGGAGTCTTGATAAGCACAATGCATGCTCTAAGTGTGTGGTGTTTTATATCCAGATTAGAAAGAGGATTTTGAGAATGTAATCTTATTTCGAAAAACGGTGCCTTCTGGAGTTGAAATCTGATATCACAGAGTCAAAGATTGGCCAGTTTAAATTCTGCTCCATAGCTATGGATGAAAGCTCTGGTATAAGTGATACTACTGAACTAGTATAAGAGGTGTTGAGAATTTTTAGATTACTAAAGAATAGTAAATGCAGTCGTTAAACAGAACTACAACAGGATATACACTGCTCGACATTGAAAATGCAACACCAAAAAGGAGTCGTCAGAGCAAATTTTAGAGTAGACGCACACTCAGTTATGCAAATGATGTGAAATGCACAGCTCTCCGACGCACGTGAAGTAAGATATAAGGGAAGGAACGTGCAGAATGGAAAATATTCGTGTCGTTAGTTCTGCCAAAAGAATTATCGAAGAAAGTTGTTTTTTGTCCCGGAGGATACGTGTAATAGGAGAGAATGCCGGGCCACCGTCAACGAAGGCACTTCCAGCCGATAGACGATTTTACGAGGGGTGTGGTGGTTAGACTGAGAAGGGCGGGTTCGTCCTTACGTCAAATCGTAGCTGATACCCACATGGATGCGAGCATGGTGCATCGGCTATGGCGAACATGATTGGAACAAGGGAATGATGGAAGAAAGAGAGGTGCAGATGCAACCAGAGTGACATCAGCACGCGTGGATTGACGCATCCGCCGACAAGCTATGGCGGTCCCGCAACTCATTTTTACCGCGATTCTGCAGCATGTGCAAGATACCCTGGATGTTCCTGTGTCGACGAAAACCATTTCCCGTCGATTGTTTGAACGTGGCCTGCACTCACGGCATCCGTTGAAAAGACTGCCATTGATTCCACAGCATAGATGCCAACGTTTAGAATGGTGCCGGATTGGAGCGATGTGGGTGACATAAGGGCGAAACGTCGTGTTCTCAGATGAGTCACGCTTCTGTTTATCCAGTGACAGTCGTCGCATACGTGTGTAGTGTCGATGTGGAGACAGATCTAATCCGGCATTAACTGTGGAACACCCCACCGCGCAGCAACGTGGCATAATGGTTTAGGACGCTATTGCCTACGATTCCAGGTCACCTCTAGTTCATATTCAGGCCACTATGACGGCCCAACGATGCTTGGATAATGTACTGGCGGCCGGTGGCAATCCCCTACCTTCAGGGGCTGCCTAATGAAATTTTTTAGCAGGATAACGCCTGACCACACAGTGCTCGCATCTGCCAATGTGCTCTGCAAGGTATAAAGATGCTTTCCTGGCCACCGTACTCTCCTGACCTGTCACCAATCAAACATGTGTGGGATGTGATTGGGCGCCGTTTCCAAACTCTGCCCCTGCATCGTTCAGAAGACGAACTGTGGCAAATGGTTGAAAGGGAATAGAGAGCCATCCCTCAGGACACCATCCGCAGTCTTATTGACTCTATGCCTAGATGTGTTTCTTCGTGCATCGCTGTCCGCGGCGGTCCTACATCCTACTGAGCCGACGCCGTTCTCGCCTGTATTCTGACTATCATTTTGAAATAAAGATCACTTATTGCTGCTTGCTGTCTCCGTCTTTTTTCCAAATTTCATCACTTTCTGACCACTCCTTCTTGGTGTTGCATTTTCAATGTCGAGCAGTGTATTTTTCATGAATTTATGTAAGGGCTTTCAACTTTGAAAGCACCTATAGCAAACATGTAATATTACGACTAATATACGTAATGTACTATTCTACTCCTGTGCACTCACTTACAGGCAATTTCGGGGTTTTCTTCAGACCATTCAGTACGGATATTCTGATGTGCTGTATTAATCAAAAATAAGGTAGCTTAGTGCATGATATATTGTTGAGCCAGTTTGGCAGCTGAAAGATGACGTATCGTTCTTCTTTGAGAAATAGTATTCTGTAGAATTCAAAATTTTGGAAAATACAGCATGGTTTTTGGACTTTGTAATTGATCTTCTTTGTCAGATGAATAACTTAAATGTCATTATTGGAGAAAAAAAAGTCTATTTATTTATAATATCTGGGTCCATCTAAAAAATTTTAAATTAAAACTGGATCTGTTTGCTATACAGTTAGCTAAGAATGATTTGTTTATTTCTATGAGGGGAAATTCAATACCGTTATTAAAAGAAGACAAGCTTAAGAGTTATGAAGATAAACTAAGAAAACTACATTTTTAGTTTGAATGCAGATTTCAAGATTTTAATACCATTCTAACAGAATTGGGTAATTTCACCGTGCCTTTCAATGTAAATTGTGAAGCAGTGAGGCTGGATCTGCAGCTTGAACCAATTCAGTTGCAATTGATTAATCATCTCAAGCAGTTGTTCCTCAGTGTTTCAAAATTCGGGTTTTAGAAATCAATATTGAAAGCAAGTTTCCCAAATTTAATTTAGAAAATTAGTACTTATTTTCAGGACAAAACATAGTTCTATGTTTGCTTCATCTTATATGTATAAACAATTGCTTTGTGGCATGAGTCTTTAGAATTAAAAATTATATTAGAAATATACTAATAGATGAGCATTTAGCATTCTGGGAATTAATACATCGTAGTTTGAACCGAATTTAAGGAACTTTTAAAAATACAGTTGTAGTGTCATTTATCCTTTAACACTTGTATTGTAATATTTCTGCACTCTTTTTTAAAGTTTTAGAATAAATTGTATTGGTATGCTAATTTTTTTCTTTTGAATTTTGGCCCACTTACAAAGAAGTCTACTGATTCACTGTGCTAGTGAGTACTCTTTTGCAAAGAGGAAATGATGCAGTCTATTAAAAGAGTTGCCCAACGTGCCACTGTTGGAGATGCTGCTTAATATGACCTCAGTTAATGTTATCATTTGGATATTGTTATCAGTTTGCCAAAGTCCCGCTCATATGCATATGAAGAAAACTTAGAAAATACATCGTTTATTGTGATCAACTATTCGGTTGATATGATCGAACTATTGCAGAATAAATTTTTTAAACTAAAGTTGCCAAATTAAAAATAAACAAGCAGTCAAAATAGCTTATGAAAATTGCCATATGACAGAAATGTTGTGAAACTTCTTGATTTCGGTTTCAGTCCTTCACTTAAAATTAAGTAAAAAAGCAATCTTGGTTTGATATATATTTTGGATGAATTAATTTTGAGGACGATCAAATACAAGTGCTTCGTCTTCAAGAGGAAAAGGAAAGTTTTTTTTTCCTTGGGAAACAATCTACAACCAAATGAGATTTCTTTTTTTTCCTTAATTTAAAATTTTCATTGCCATGTTGTCTTCCAACGAAGGATGCATTCTGAATACTAAGATTAAGGCTGCAGCATGAGTCAAGTAATTTCCAGAAACTTTATGAACATTTCATAAACATACTTTTGCAATTTCCTAATTAAAATGCTGTAAAATACCCATTTATACAATGTTATTTTTATATTAATGCTATATTGAAAGGTATTTTTTTCTCTTTTAATGTAGATTATTCAGTTAATGTTATAAAACAGCAAATGGCAGGGAACAAATGTGATCAAATTACATAGATGTGTACTGTGGAAACGATTTAAAATGTACCTCTAGACTTCTTCAAAGAAAAATGATAAATGATGCAATGTAAATGGTAAATGATGATGTATAATAAATAATGCAATACTGTTGCCTTTGGCTGATGCAAAGGGGTTTGCACAATAGCATGTGGGTTCTGTCTTTTCCGAATGTAGCAGTTATGTGCATTTACACTTCCATTAAGCAAAAATGCCTCTCATACATCCACAAGACATTTGACAATCGTTCTGCATCATTTTCCAACTTTTAAAATTTTGTATTTGCAAATTCATGACATGAGTTGAAATCAGTTCGTTTCAATTCCTGTATATGTATTGGATTTTAAAGGGATGAATCTTGAAGATGATCCTGAATGATCATCACCTAGTCCTGTATAAAATGTTATTTATCTGGGACACTACAGCACCATCTTTTGGTAAAAAATGAAACAGTTCTGGCAATTAAATTTTTCATTATTAAAAATAAATTCCATGTATTTCTATGAAAACTGCATCATGCTACTATCTATACTTTTCAAATTATTGGATGTTTTTCTTTTTCTTTCTTCTCGTATTACCCACTACTTCGATTTGTTGCTCCATAGGACCTTTTCTGTGGATCACTTATGAATTTTTTTGCCATTCCTAGTAATATGCAACATTAGCAGGGTTGATCATGGTCTCTGAGTACATCAGAACAGCCACATGATTGAAATTCATGTCTGAAGTGTAGTATAGTAGTTGCTAAGGCTCTTTGACAATTCTTTTTGGTGAACATTGTTTTTTGCTTGTATGACACTGGTGTGTTCTGTAGTTAGTTTCCACTTTGTATTGACATTCTTTGGAGTAAACCAGTGCACATTCAGTTGTGCCATCACAGAAACCAGCATAGATTTTTCTTTTCTGGTATGATAAAATTTGTGCACTCTAATTCTCATCATTTGAATGCACTGAGTTCTTGTTTGTTTATCACAAAAGCCATACACTTCCATATTGTTAGGATTTTTCTACCAACTGTTAATAGTATCGGTGATATATAATAGCTGCATTCGTATTAATATGTTCATACAAAGGGCTGTTCAGTGACATATGGTTTGCCATATTCAAATATTAAAGGCATAAGAATGTGTATTGTAACTAAAAATCTTAACTGTCACTAATAAATAAATGAGTACTTTACTTTCCCGTATGTTAGAATACACGATTAATGTCATTTTATGTCACTGAAACAAAAGTATTTGGATTAGATTGCCCATTGGTATTGCAATTGGTGCATTAAACACTAATACTACTACTAATTAGTGTCTTAAGTTTAGCTGCTTATAAAATTCAGTGTGAATTATTAGTGTTGCCTGTTGGGTTTTTCCCATGTGTCCTATAAATGTGATGTAGTTTTTCTTAAAATGTTCTCCATAAAGACATCTGTATCCTTAAGCAAATACCTTGTGATAATTAAATAATCTAATTTAGTCTGAACTTCCTAATATATTTTTGTCAGAAATATAAATATGTGGTAAAACATGAAGTTTTCCAGGACTGTTTTTTTCTTTTGTTTTCTTTTCCTTTTTATCTAATTGTTTAAAAAATGGTTTGTCTGTAATCTTGTTGATTTAATAACTGCCTGCATCTAGTATGGAAAAATTGGACTGATGGAATTTTCAGATGCTTTGAAAGCTGATATGGGGGGGGGAGAGATGTAGATCCAATTTTAATAAAATGTTCTTCGTAACGAAAAAATTACTCCCATATTAATGCTCTTTTAAAATGATTTCAGTCTAAACATTTATCAGTGGCAGTTTTACATTGTTGGATACCACGAGTATCCAATGAGTCAAATTTGTATTATTTATCTATAAGGACACTCCCCAGGGCTCAGTATGCACTTGTCAGAGGCTCCTTGGCCTCTCCAGTTAAAAAATAAAAAAGAGTAGGAAAGAAAGAGAATCAGAGTCAGAAATTTAGAAGTTGTTTTAAAGGTAGGAATTCAACTCGATGCTTGGCTATTACTTGGAATTACATGTTCAAGAAGCTTCTTCCCGATTCTTGATCCTTCGAGAATTCTCGGAATCTGCTTGAAGCTTCTTCAAACTTAGCCCTGTATAAATACAAATGGCTTGTCAGTCAGCGTGTAAAGAATGTGGGATGCCACCATGAGTCACTACTGCTGTATTTTAAATAAGATGGTTATCTTGAGGCATTGACATGAGCACAAAACTGTGCTCAGGAAAAGCAATTGCTGGTGTCTTATGAAACATTTTACCTTCCCCACTTTTATGTTATATATTAATGTAAGCCTGCAATACACCGTGTCTGCATAATAACAGAATTAAATTGTAATTGTCTCCTATACACAGTTCTAAAAATTTCAAATAACTAGTGAACAAATATGTGTTTGAATTGAACTCATGTAATATCTGTAAATCATGTAAAATCGCGTGTATCACGTAAAATATCTTTTGCAATACAAAATGGTATGTTTAAATGAACTTTGGAAGAACCACTTTGGCAACATTAATTTGAGAATAAATTGTGATAGTATTGTAAAGTTAAAAATGTTTAAATATAATTTAATTTAAGGAACAGTGGACAGCTGTTTAAATTTCTCTTTTTTTTTACCATTTTCCTACCAGTGTGAGAGCCAAATAGCCATGCTGTGCTTTGTCATATTCACATAACCTAACCTAGCCGCGTAATACGATTCTTAAAGATTGTGAACCTGTAAGATATCAGATGGCCCAAATGGGCTCTGCTAGAGGAGCTGATTCTAAAACTTGGTCTGCATGTCAAAAGGTTTGGGAACTGATGGTCTTAAACTCTCAACAGTATATATCCAGAATTGTATATCAGCTGTACATATTTCCAAAGGCATTAGTTTATCATTATTTAGAGTGCTGTGAAACTTAGCTATGTGATCTTGTGTAACTGCATGAAGAATGAACATTATTTCTGTTCAATCTAACTTCACTACTCCTAGAATGTAAACATGACATACAAAAATAGTGTTAGCAGTATAACAATATTTGTCTTAAGAGAACTGATAATACAGTATTTCTGAATTATATACTATGTATGTATACTATTTAAGGTATATATCAACTACCGAGATGTTTACTGTGCAACATGTTTAGAAAGAATTGTCTGGACTTTGTACGTGCTTTAAATATGTATGTATATATACTATTTAAGGTATGTAAGGACTGCCAAGATGTTTACTGCATGACATGTTTAGAATTGTCTAAACTTTGTATGTGCTTATTTTATCAGTGAATATTTTTTCAATAATTTGTTAACATCAGTTTAATTAACTTCTAATGCTTTTCATTTGAGTTGATGAGCCACATTTTGCTGCTAAGTATGAAGCTTTCATGCATATTTCTTCCCCTCCCATATTACCCTGCAGTTTCTGTATAGAAGTTGCTCCTTTCTTCAGAAATGATATTACCTGTTTGATTTTCCCTTCTTAATTTTCAACGACTAAAATTAATAAAACCAAGTGAGGTGAAGTATATATGGGTAAATATGGAATTTTCTGTTATAATCTTGTGTAGTTATTTCATATTGAATCAGCTTGTTTTTCACATACTGATCTTTTACAGAGAAGTGCAGAAATATTTGAAGAAGTATGTAGAGTTAAAATCAATCCTGATGGTGATGCAGTTTTGTGGGCTGATAGAGAACATTCAACATTCAACACTTGTTTTAGATTAAGGTATGTGAAGATGAAAATAAAACAAAGCAATTAACTTGTGTGCAAGTTTTGGTTTTACAATGTCACATTTCTGCTTTATTCAGCAAATCATCTGAAGAAGAAAGTAGTGATTCAGATGAAGAGTCCCAAGTATTTGAAACAGAAAATGCACCTATTGTGATGTCATCGGAAGAAATGAAAATGGATGTGGATAATCACGAAGGTAATTTTCCTCATTAATTCTCATTTTTGACACTTAATATGGAAAGATATTTGCTTAAAATCAAGGGAAATGCTGTAATACATGTGATCACAAAGGGTATTTGTGTGTTATTGGACATTTAAGGTTGTTAGGTTGGGTTGCTTAGAGCAAGCAAACCTAACCAGTCGGTTTGACTCATGCTATTGAACACTGCACAAATTTCCATACCCGTAAACGTGTGAAACCATGTGAAATTTACTGCATATTGCAGGCCTCTCCAAGAGATTCAAGCATGGTATAAATGCGTTGCAAATCAAGTTTGCTCATGCTGAATGATTATCAAAAGGCAGCAGAGTTCATGTTTCACAGTTGCTTCAAAATCACTTTCAAGAAGTGAACCTTTTGAAAGCCAACACTTCGTTGTTTCGAGAAAAAAGTATTGGTCATGATTTTTGGACCAGGATTTTCATATGTTTAGACCTTTTAAAGAAGCACTTATAGGCAAGCAATTTGAGACCAATGATTAAGAGGCAACATTCATGCACAACTGGTTATATATCTCCCCAACTTCATTCTACGAGAATGGAATGAGAAAACTTCCAAAATATTGGAAAAAATGTGTCATAAAAAGAGGCGAGTTAAAAACAAATAATGTGTAGAAAGTAGAGCTTTTCTAAAACATTTTGTTAAAGGGCTCATTCATATTTGTTTATTTCTTGAAACTTTAATTTCTTCTGAGGAACATTTTTTAATAATCATTGCAGTATCTCAAATGTTAGAAAAATGTCAATTAAGTATAAGATAATAATATCTAGTCTCTGGAAGACATGACAGAAAAGTTAGAAGCAAACATGAGTATTGCAATTATGGCTAAGCCTACATAAATCTGTTCTGTTTTTTGTATACCCCAAAAAAGTGTGAGGCTGAACTTAAAATATGTTGTTGCTGTATATATGTTCATGTATACCCAGGGTGATACAAGACTATAAAGGCATATAGATGCAGCTAAAATAAGCAGATTTTGTAATGGAATATGTGTGCAGAAATGCCATATTAAGCTGTTATAGGATGCTGTGGAGGGATATATATAAATGCATTTTGCTGGTGTAAACCCTCATTTCTGGTTTAAATTTCAAACGATATGCACTGCTACACTAATGCAAAGCTCACTGACGTACATTTTATCCATGAGCTGTAGACAGAAACTTAGCAACTGCTCAAATGAGGTACTCAGTTGTTCCGAGTATATTCTTGGAGTAGCAGTTGTGCTTTAGCCTTGTATATGCATGTCAGTGAAATAAGTCAGTGAGCATTATAAAATAAATGCATGTCAGTGAGCTCTGCATTCATGTTGAGATAACTGCCACTTGAAATTCTCAGAAAGATGATTTATGCTACCAGAATGCTTTTATGTACTATTCAACAGTATTGTGAACCACCTCAACAAACTACTTCTGGATGTCCGTTCTTTCTCATAATCTACTTTTTTGGATCCTCTCCACATGCTTGTGCATTTTTACCAGATATTTTTGAATCAACCTATACACACACACATGCTGACACACACACACACACATACACATATATATATAGTGAAGTGTAAATAACAAAAATGAAAGAGAAATGCTATCTAGCTGAGAGAACTAGAATCAGACATAGGCTTGTACACTGATAGTATATAGTTCTTTGTTTCGACTGAAGCTTCCTGTTCCTCAATTTTTTCTTCCCTTATGCATATTTTTCAGTTCCCTATTTCTGAATGAGTATGATTTTTGTATTTATTAAAAGAAAGTTGATATGAACTCAGGATATTGAAGATTTATTTAACATCCTTTTTTTTCTCTTCAAATTTTTGCTGGTAAAATATGGCATCTAAGTTAGTGATACACTGTGACAAAACAAATATTGTTTATATCAGGGATTCCCTGTGTAGTATTCCAAACTTTTGCGTAAGCACCTCAACTTCTCTTAACTTCATACTGAGCTGCACGCTTAGCTTTTTGTTCCACAATTTGCCAGTTGACCAATTGTTTCTGCGTTAAGCATTACATAAGGTCGCATGATTAATTTGAATGATGCAGTTTAGACTTGTAGCTCTATTTTTAAGATAGAGAGAGCAAGTCCCCAAATTAAATAAAAAATAAAAGAGGATATGGCCAATTAAAATTAGAAGTTTCCTTTCATATTTCTTATCTTACGCATTCCCCCTTCAAAGAATAAAAGCCAAAGTGATAGAGAAGCGTTTTTAAGAACGCAAAGCTTAAAATTAACTTTTGAATCATTAAAAAATGATAAGTCGTAAAATTTTGAATTCAGTAATAATTTTAATCATTTAATTTTTTTAAAACAGCTGCATATTTTTAGAGCCCTTTCTGTAAAATGTTCTTGTTTCTGGAATATTCACGTCACAATTTTGATACTTCAGGGAAGGATTTCCAAAACTTTTTGCACACAATATCACAGTTATACCCATTAAGTATTATGAATAATCAAAATTTTACACCATACTAATTTTTGCATTTATAAGTAATATTTTGTGATTTTTAGTAGCATTATGGAAATTATGGTTTTTGCTTTTATTATTCCATTTTATAAATTTCTTAAATTTACTCAAACTGGAAGACCCCACAGCTTTCTCCTAGTACACACTTACCCAGCTATTTGGGCATAGCCATTTTAACGAACTCATATGTAAAATTTTCATGAATGGTTAAATGGTATTCGGCAGTTACTTAGAAAGGCCTCCGTTCCTTATATAAGGTAACTGGCTTTTTGTGAACTGCACTACAACATTCCATTATATTAAAAAAATCACACTCCATTATATAAAAAAATAAAAGTCCTATATAAAAAAATTAACATGGGAGTCTTCGAAGTTTATATTATATGAGGAGGTTAAAAGGAATAATTATGCAGAAGGTAAAACAGGCCTCTGTTTCTGAACCTGTTACTCCCTCATCATACTTTATATTTAAAATACAGTTATTGATAATTATAACATTCATTTACCATAATTCCAAACAAATTTTAATACATTTTACTCTTAATTAAATTCTCATTTTTTACGATTATTCAATTTTTTAAATCTTTGGTATTTCTTTATTCAATATTTAATTTTATTATTTTACAATATTTAATATTTTCCCATTTAATAATTCTTTCGTTGATATTTCATGTAAACATCATCCTCAAAATAATTAGAAAATTCTCAAAATTCAAATATTTAAACAATAATCTTATTTTACAAAATAATTCCAAAATTTTTACAAAACTTATACTTACTAATAACAGTAAAATTTAATTATCTTCCCTGAATAAAATCTTGGAATACTTATACGTTTTAATTTGATATTTTCATAAAGCAGAGCTACATTTTTTTTAATCCGTCATATTAAAATCGGTATTCTAAGAAAACATATTTTCAGATTTCAAAATATAACCTATTAATGAGTAAGTTATTTATAATGATGCAGTTGAAGAGAAACTCAAAAAAGAATTTTTTAGCACATTTAACACATTAATTTTTTAAAAACATTTTTTTCAATATCGTCACTTGATTTCCTCTGTGGAAACAACTTTGTACATTTAATTTGGAACCGAAAAAATTAATCACACTTCGATACCACTTTTGACAGTATTTCACACTCTAAATAAGATAAGCACTTTCATGCTTGTTAAAAAACACATGGCCTATAACGCAGTTAAAAATAAATTTTTGCACACCATACTTTGATGTTACAGTGACCTTGGCCTGATTCAGAATTCAGATAGTGATGAACACTTATCTATTATTTACACTAATGTCCATAAATTAAGGATAATGCAAAATCAGGCAAAGGAAGAGTTAGAAGCAAAACAAATTTGACTTATTATAAAGCTTATTTATTAAACAAAAAGTAAAGAGCAAAAAAAGATGCTATATGTTGGATATTATTAAAAAAGTTAGCGATTTTTTCTCCATGGAGCAAATTACAAAAAAAACCTATTTACAAAAACCAATATTACATGGTTGGTATGATTGTTAGTACATTGTATGTCTCCCAGACGATGCAATACAGTCCGTACAGCGCCTAGGCATGCTGAGTATCAAATTATCGATCTGATCTTGGGGTATATTACACCACTCAAAAAATAATGCTCTCCAAAGTTTCGGTAGACATGTAGGAGGAAGTTGACAGGCTGCAACTCATCGGCCAAGCATGTCCCACACATGCTCTACTGGATTCAAATCTGGTGAAAATGCTGGCCAGCCCATACGGGTCTTATCCTCCGATTGAAGGCATTCGCTTACGATGTTTGCACGGTGAGGACGGGCGTTGTCATCCATAAACACAAATTGTGCGCCCGTGGCGCCCCGAAACAAACGTACGTGTTGTTCCAGAATGCCATCCCAATAGATTAGGCTTGTCATGGTTCCAATTTGAACATGCAGGTCAGTTTTGGATAATTCCACCCCAAACGAGCACTCCTGCACCACCGTAACGGTGTCGTTCAATGATGTTTTCTTGGTGGTAGCGGGTACCTGGAGCTCTTCATATGAAAGTCCGCTGAGAATCAGACTGCAAGCTAAACCTGGACTTGTCAGAAAACATCACACAAGCCCACTGTTGCGGTGTCCACAATGCATGCTCTCTTCTCCAGGCTAACCGCAGGCGACAGTGAGTTCCAAAGAGTGGAACACATCTGACAGGTCTATGAGCATATAGACCAATCTGCCCTAAGCGTCTGTACATGGTCTGCCTTAAAATTGTCGTACCAGTGGCTGAAGAGAGCTGATGAGACAGGTCTTAGGCTGTGCTCTGCCTGTTTCTTTTGGCTGTAACTGCCAAATACCGGTCCTCATTCGGCGTTGTAACTCTGGGGCGACCTGTGCTGTAACGTCTACTCACATTACCATCATCTTGGAATTGTTGCCAAAGCCTGGAGATGACACTCTGGGCCGTTCCAAGTTCGTCTGATACTTGTAGTTGGGTATGCCCACATTCCAGATGGCTGTTAATTCTACCACGTAAAAAATCATCCAAATGTGTCCTTTGTGTTATAACTATTCGGTTATTGCACTGAAATGCTTATAAAGCACCTGCGAACAATTTTACTTCTTTGCCTGTATTCCTTATATATAACTCTTACACTCTCGTCATTGTGACGTACCATCGGTGTCATCTGGTTACTTCCTGAAATTTGCATATGATTCTTGAAGATGTGTGTAGTGATTTTACAGGTGCTATATTTATTTTAGAGTTCGGTTTCCGCGTGACTCCGAATTATCCTTAATTTATGGACATGAGTGTAAATGATGATAGATTGGTTGAATAAACTCTGCATTGGGAGTTCCATGTACTTGAGTTATCCCTGTCAACTCGATGTCATGATATGAATGATTTGGAACTTGGTGGTGGCGTAATAGATGCTTAGCAAAGAAACTTGGCAAGGCAGACATGGCTGGGTTCAAGATAGTTTTATTATTGAAAAAAGCAATTCTGGATTCGCAATACTTGGTTCACATAGGGATGGGTGTACGGTGTATTAGCTCAGCACATATTCAGTGAACAAAGAAGGTAGCTGCAAAGCATCTTACCATGGGGGATCGTAAGCGAAACTGTTGCAGCAATTCGGAGGAAGAAGAAAAGGAGTCAAAAGTTTCAGTTCGAATTAAGTTTTGGCTTACAATTTAATGATTGATCAACAGCTGTCTGCATTAAGCATTATTTAGGATCATATGATTAATTTGACTGACGCAGTTTAGACTTATAGTATTATTTTTAAGATAGGGAGAGGAAGTCCCCAAATTAAATAAAAAGTAAGAGGTTATGTCGAAGTAAAATTAGAAATTTCCTTTCATGTTTTTTATCTTGCATTTATGTATGTGTTTAATTTAATTTTGTTCATATGGTATTATATTTTTATAATGTTTCAGTAGTTTTACGTTTATATTGTATTATGTGCATGTGTGTGAAAAAATATGGAAGTTTTTTTTAGTTAAAATTTTTTAACTGAGTCTTTTAATTTCATTCAACGGTAAAATTTTAGTTTTATCAGTTGCGATGGCAAGTTATCTGATTTATTTTCTTCTCTCAGTTTGTCAGTTTCTTTTGATTGTTCAGGATAATATTCTACTGGAAGTAAAGCTGTGTCTGGTTCTTCAGTATGTACTGAATCAATCATTTTGCTTCATTAATCCTTAAAAATTACTTATTTCAGAAAAAAATTTCAGTGCTAATTCAAAAATTATTTATTTTTGTTTATATACTAAAAAATTATTCATATTAAAATTATTTATTACTTTTGACTAATCACACAAAATTTATTGAACTCAATTTGCATGGAGTTAGTTTTTTCTCCATGCTCTTTCATATTGTAAAAATAGATAAGTAATAGCTTTTAAAAGTAATAGCTTTTCAAGATGGGAGCAGAATTCAGGAAATGGAAAACGGAACTTTTGCAAAATTGTATCCTGACAAAGCTTAACTTTCTCTCTTCCTCTAAGATATGACTGTAACTTAACTTCTCCAAGGTAATAAATTGTGATTTAAGGTTTTCAGATCACAACCTCCATTATACAATTCTTTATTATGTCAAATTTTTATTTCTGTTTTTACATTTGGCTTTATTGGAAGGATCAATCCAAACATATAAAACAGCTTAAGTAATAACACAAGAACAATGATATATAATTTTTAAAAAAATTGTATAAGAACCAGAACAAATGAACATACGAACAAAAGTAAAAACTTAATAATTTAAACAACAAGGAAAGAACCTTCTTATTTCTTATGTCCGTTAATTTGTTTTTATGCAAGTATTAATTTCAAATATACATCCAAATGCTATTCAAATATGCCAAAATGGAGTGCCTATAATTTTTTCAAACCAAATAGTTAAATGATAGTTGTATCTGTTAACTTTGGATGAATCTGGAGAATTGTTTTAATAACGGCTGAAAGAGCGGTGTAGCAGGAATTTGTATTAAAAACACAGACTTGGAAGCTAATTTGCCATAACTTGTCATATTCATTATCATCAGGCATTTCGGTCTGCCATAAATAGATCTGCAGTCTTGAACAAAATGTTAACTAATTATTTGGTCTCTGTCTGGAAAATCCAAAGCCTCTTAATTCTTGAAAGATATTTGGTGAGTTTATTTTTCAACCTAGTTCATTTTGGGGATTGTGCTTGCTGTAAGCTTTTCATATGTCCATTCTAGAAGAGCAACTTGAAATAATTCATACAAGAGCATTCAGATTCACTTTCTATGAACCAAAGGGCATAATATTTTTATTTCTTCCCTAATGTTGCCTTTTAATCAGAAGAAATTCTAAATGCAGTTTTTCTTCCTTTTAGTGTTTTCAATATTTGGTATTTATCTTTAAATTGTTCACTTATATGTATTACTTTTTAAGCTGCTGTTCTTACTGTTTTAAGTATTTCATACATTTCTTTAAATAATGCACTTACATGTATTACTTTTTCAGCTGTTCTTTTTATCACCATAAATATATTTTTTTAATACTTTAAGCAATATTTGATGGTGTTCCCATGGATGTAGCTCCTGTTACAATTCCTAATCCTTGGGAAAGTACCGAAACAACGAGTTCTGATGATCAGGGTAACTGGGCAGATTTCAGTAACTTTGCTGCATTTGGGGCTTCCACTTCTGAGCAGTAAGAATTTTTTAAGTGCTTTTTGCAAGTTTTTTGATTTTATGCAAAAAATTCATATTATGTTCCTTAAGAATGAAACTAGTTCTGTTCAGTTATAGTGTATTTAAAATGTTTTATTTATTTCAAAATGTGTTTAATATTTCTGTGTGTCTGAAAGATAAAGCTCCTTTCGAAACTTTTAAGGTACAGGGTTTTGTTCAAAAGCTTAAAATTTCACTTGTCCCCAGAATTGCCTTAATACAATGAGTTATTGTATTTGCATTTTTATTACTTGAATAATTTAGCTGTGTTCCAGTAACTTTACTGTATTTGGGAATTCCTCCCACTTCTGAGCAATGGAATTTTTCTTCATATGTGTTTTCAGAATAATTCAAGTTCTGCTTCAAAAAACTTGAAATAGTTTCAGCTGCACTATGTTTAAAATATTTATTTTTCCTTATTTTAAAATGTACATACATTGTATGTATGAAAAATAAGCTACCATTCAAAAGTTAAGGAATTATGTTTTCTGGGATTAACTTCAGAAAAACTTGGAAGTTTCACATTTGACATCGTGAAAACTTGAAATTTTACTCAATTCTTCTTTCTTCAGTGATTTATTGCATTTTTCATGGGAGCTGCATGGTACCTAGTCTGTTAGTTTTATTTTTGAGAAGAATTAATATGTTTTTGGAGGCTTCCTCCTTACTGTCAGTTACCAGGTATCAGTTTCCTGGTATGGTTTCTGAAGATGGTTGTAGTTTTGGGGGAATTGCAAAAGTTCTGTGGGCTTAAACCTTTTTTTTTTTTAGAAAAGTGGATTTGATGTTTCATATTTTAATCCAGAAAAATAGAGTGGATGTAAATAATTGGAAGAAAGGCTTTATATTAAAAACTGAAAAAGAAAATGTTAATTTTAATATGCAGACTTCTTTTTATTTCCTTTTTATTGAACTCTGGGAAGATGACTAATATTTGACTGGCAAAATACTGAGATGAACCTTTAAATTTAATTAAATGCTAATCAAGTTGGTGATGTGACATTTTGTTTTTTGCATTTTCATACATGACCTTTTAGCATACAGTTTCAGTCATTGTTTCATATTCAGACCACTCATCCAAATATATTGGAAATGAAAGTTGATGTATTTTCAGTTCTTGCCTCTGCTGCTTAAGGTGGAGAAACTTCCCTGCTTTTAAATATGGCTTAAAAATGTAGCCACTTCTTCCTAGGTAATCTTTGAAATGCTTGATAATCCTGAATTATGGTTTGTGATGTACTTAATTGACTTGTGGAGATTAAACTGATCAGTTGGTACTCCTTTCTTTTGGAAGGAGAAGTGCAACTACAGTTATTTATTGAGATCATGCATTATTGCCTTCTTTTCAAAAAGGGAGAAAAAACTATATATGTGCATTATAACATGTTGTAAAATTATTTGTGTATAAGTAAACGTATAGAAATCAGTGTAAAAAAACCCAAAATACATCCACCGAAATCATGACTTTTAACATTTTTATAACTGCTAAGTAGGATAGAATTGAGTACATGTAGTTTTCAGTACTTTCCAGGTTATGATACATTTATAGACAAAAGTGAACCTGGGCTTATTTGTAAGTAATGCTGAGCTCCTAACCGTCTGCTGCTGTCAACATGTTCTCAGTTCCAACTTAATTGGATGTTCTGCAGCTTGATCAGTAAAACACAAATTTCGGGTCATCTTACATGGTGTGTGAAATGGTCATCTCACAATAGTAGCTTATGTTTTCCCATTTTTCATAACATAATTAATTATTAGTTGAGACATTGTTGAGTCTTCATGTGAAGAGAAACAAGTGTTTCTTATTCGGATGTAATATTGTTGCTCTAATTTGAAATTTAAATCTTCACCTCATTTTATTTTTTGCAGTTTCTTCTTTCTCCATCATGTATCCTTTCTTTTTAAAATTGTGCATAATTTTCCTGTCATATTTTTCTTTATTAAACGTTAAAAATTAAAGCATGAGTCGTGTGTGTTTGTGTTTTTAAAATAGCTCATTTTATATCTTATTTACCATTAGTCATTTGTTGATTTAATTTTGTTCCTGAAAAATGATTAATAAATTAAACTTTTTATTAGCTCTGAAGCAGTTTCTGTTGCTATGGAAACTTCTGATAGCACCACTTCATGCGAAAAATGTGGTAAGGAACTTCTGAATTTTGTAATAAAAGGTTAATATGAAAATTATTTTAGAACAGTATGAGGTGCTCATGACAAAATTGTTATAAGCACCTTATATTGATAGTTAGACTGGACAAGCAATAGACATTCAATATTTTCGCTTTTCATGTAAACATGATCCATCAGTGGCCAAGTGGAGAAACCACTGAACAGTGGCAATATGTCCTAGACCTATTTCCTGGTAACAAGACACTTATCCTACAATCGCTGGATTTCATCAGCTTTTGTGCAGGCAGTATTGACTTGGAAAAAAAAATCTGCCTCCATCTCCAGATTTACTTAGAAAGTATTTGTTGAATGTTCCTGAGATAAGCAATTTGTATCACTCAGCTGCCAAGATTCTTGGAATATTTTTCTTTCATCGTTTCAGCGTGGATTTTTAGAATTTACTTCCATTCTGCATATTTAATGGTACGAAAAACTGTCATAACAAAATTCAATAAGGTTTGCTGCTGTGTTTTGTGGAAGAAAAACATGTTTTTGTTCAGGGGAAAATTAACAGAGATTAACAGATTTAAAAAAAAAAGTGAAAAGAGATATGTGGTATGACATTCATGTACCTTAAACATGCAAGGAGATTATAAAAACAGTGAAACAATGGTTAAATGCAAATGCTTTAAGCTTTACGAAAAAAACGTTTTTTAAAATACGGCCTTTTCAGTGTTTATAATATGTCTGATTTCTATTGCAGTTTAATTGCAGTCTGAAGAAATTTTTTCACATTCACATTAAAATTCTTTTGGTTAAGCAATGTATTTTACAATAAATGTTGCTAAGAAAATAATTGTTTTTAGTTTTAAACAAACAGAAATCAAAATTGTCCAGTCTTTATAGTATGATTTATTGCTGCTATATTCGAGTATACACATACATGAAAACATTTCAGCTTTACTAATTTATTTTACACCTCAGAGGAATTAATTTTGTATTTAAAACATAGAAGCAAATTATAGTCTTCCATTCTGCATATATACAATTAATTTCGTTTTGCTAATTTTTGTCATATATACGTCAACTAATACTGCTATTTTAAGCCATATGTTTATCTCCATTTTTTTTATTGGACATTGTTTACTGGTTCTACACTATAGTAGCAGTTAAATAATATTAATGTTGCTTTCTTGCATTCTTCAAACCAGAAATTGTGCATATGTACTTAATATCAGTAGTTGGAATTGTTTTTTCCTGTGTGTGAATGGTATCTAGTTGGCAAGTGAAAGATCCTTAGTCTGAATCCTGGCATAGGCATTGTTGATTTCTCATGTTCCTCATATTTCAAGAATATATATTGGTTGTTACGCTCGAACTGAAACATCTCTTCAGAAGTGCCCATGCTAGCTGGTACATCTAGCTAGCACGGGAACTAACTGGAAGCTCTGCGGTTCAAATCCCAGCAACGATATGTTTGAATTTTTCTGTTTCTTGGTTTGAAATATCTAATAATCTGTACACAAATAGGTAGTATGTTCACAACGTTTATGGTTATTCAGCTATGTAGCAATAATAAAACCAGTTGTGTTTTTAAATAATCTTTATGAAATTAATAATGTAAGAAAATATTAGGCCACACTATTTTCGATACACAAATTATTAGACAAGGAAATATTAATTGCAGATTTCCTAGTTATTTTTTTTCCTCTGCAAATGAATAGAATTTCAAGCATATTTCTGCATGCAAATTTTATTGAACAGTTGGATTTTAGGGCTTTTATAAAAAAAATTATAAATAAGCTGTTGCCATTTTATCACTCTGACAGATTAATTGTAATTAATTAATTGTTAGTAATGTGTGTGTATATATTTAAAACAAATCTTGTATAATGTGAAATTGATAACTAGGCTATGAAGAATTAATTCTTTGCATTTTTATTTAAAAGAATTTTACAGGGAAACAATTAGTATTTTTTTAGTACAAAAAGTATTATTTTGTAAAGAAATGCTTAGTTCAGCCATCTTGGTACTCTCTAACATAATATATTAATAAGAGAAACAATTTGATATTTGGCTAAAAAATTGAGTGCCTATCATTAAGTTACATATTTATAATTATGTATAAAAACATATTTTTTGCAGATACGATTTCAAATAATTAAAAAATACAAATGACAAGTGTTGAAATTAGCTTCCAAAATTCATTATTATTAGTAAATCTAATTTCCTTTATGTCAGGTGAATACATCAGAAATTTTAAAACTTGCTATTCTCACTGTTCAAATCTATAATTGTTTAATAACTTATTAGTATTTCATTTTTTTTCTCCTAAAAATAATGAATTTACATCAAGACATGGTGACCTTTATTTTGATAGTAATTTAACACCACAAAAAAAAAACCTGAATTTGTGATAAATATTTCTTTCAATGATAGTAGGTCATTATGGTAGATGCAAACATTCTGTAGCTTATTTACCCCCTCCAGGTTTTTGACATTAAGGTGAATTTTGCTTGATAATGAAACACATCTCTTAACGGATTCACAATATTGTTTGTAAAATATATTCAAATGCTGTGTCTTAAAATTACTTGCTTTTGTTGTAGATAAATCAGTTACTAATCTTAGGTGTCTGTATATTATTAGTTGATAAAAAAAATGTGTTAAAGAAGTAGTTTTTAAAAAACAAAAAATATGATCATTAAAAATTATTGGGTCATTTGCATAGCTTTTGTTCTTTTGATAATAAATGCAAATGACAGTACAAAAGCGTTAGAAAATTTCATTGAATCATATAAGCACTGTTTTGTTCTGTGACATTGCCATCTGTCCGGTAGTAGCCAAAAAATTCCTTTTTAAAAACATTCATTAGGTTTGTTTGTAAGAAATTACTAGTGTCCAAGATGTGAACTCCAGGCCATTCAGAGAATTTAGGTGACCTGAAAAGATGAACATCTATGGTGGCATGGTCTGGTGAATATGGTAACACAAAACATCCGAGCCATACTCATTAAGTCTCTTTCTGGTGTGTGTCAAAATGTGGCAGCAAGCATTTTCATGATGGAAGATAACTTGATGATTGGTCAGTTATGGACACCTTGCTTCAATTCCTGCTTTTAAAACTGCCATTTTGGAACAGCATAACCTGAATTAATTGTCTGATTTATTGATAATGATTTATAGCTTACAGTTTTTTGTACCCCCTATCATACACAAAGCATTTTTTGGGATGCAGCTTCCCTGTCAGTGTTACCACAGGAGGTTCTTTAGGCTTATCCCATGATCTTTTTCTTGTAATATTATTGGTTAATATCATTTCTCATCTCCAGTAATTACCAATTTTTAAAAAAAGGTGCGAGCTTCTTTATTTGTTTTCAGCAAAGAATTTATATCCATATATTGTAGCAGTTAGCATACCTAGTAATCTTTAAATAATCACATACTGTGTTATTTTTGGAATATTCAGTCTGTCTGTTAATTTCTGAACTGCATAAAATGGATTTTCAGCAAAAGCTTTTAATAGGCTGTTACAGAGGATGGTTGTTCAGAGAGAATATCATCTTCAAGGCTGAAATTTCTGCTCTTAAACTTACCAAACTGCATCATCAGAAACAGCACGTTGGCTATATAAAGTACAAATTCTGCAAGCTATCTGACTAGCATTTTTTCCTTTTTTTTTAAGTAAGAGAGAATAATATGAAAATTACCTTTAGGGTTCACTGAAACAAAAATTATACCATAATGCATGCTAAAATTATGCAGCATGAGCAGAGAAGACTGTATTTAAATATATGCCTCAGTCTAGATCATTTCTTATCAGTAGTAACAACATAATTAGAAGAAAATATGCTTTAATTTAAAAAACTGCCAAAACTTTCCATATAACCCATTATATGTGTGTATGTATTTCAGGAAACTCATAAATCGTTTTCATTCTTTTTAGTAAAAATAGTATTCCTATTTTTCAAATGTGGCTTCAAATGTTTTCTGATCTCGTAATATATCACAATAAATTTTTGAAAAACAGTAAATGCATCACCATGTTTATGATAAATACAGCACTAATTTAAAGATCTGTGAGAGTATATTTCATATAAATAAGCGAAAATTGATGTTGAAAATGCATATAGGGCCATGACCAACTTGGATTGTCAATTGCAAACAGTGGACTGATTACACATTAACTTGTTTTCACATATTTCATACCATCTGCTTTCTCATAGAATATGTAATGCTTGATAGAACTGATTTTCAGTAGAACCAACATCTGGTGGCCCACAAATAAGAGACAGCATGTGTACTGTACCATAGAATGTGCGCTCAGGCCTGAGTGAATAGGGAGAGAAAGAAAACAATCCACTTTTCAGAAGTTATATTTTGCTTAGTATATGTCCATAACTAACCAATGTTCCAACTTCTTCCATTTCATTTCCTGAAGTTTACCGTTTTAGGACTAAAAGTACACTTTGATCAGTAGTTCCATTGAGTTTATTTTTAAAAGTTTGAGTTTCCTTTACTGTGTTTTTGTAATAAAAAGGGAGGTGCATTTCTGAAATAAATTATGGCAACAATTAGGTAACCCCTCATAATTAGATTTTTATTTCACTTAATTCGTGATTTATGAAATAATCATATTTCCACTTTTCGCCTTTTTTTTTGTGTGTGTATGATATGCTGTATCTGACAGATGAAGAACAGAAGCCAGTTTTCCTTAATTCCTGCACAAAAGCTTCCCTCCTAAGGCTTCCTATGTTTTGCTATAATCAATCATTCAAATAACCAATGCCTAGCCTATCTATGTACATCTAGTTAAAAGATTTCCTTCACTTATAGTAATAATTCTTTTTTACTTTTAGGTTTCTGTAAAATTTTGTTTATTGTTGGAATTTTTGCATTGTATTATTTTGCACCCTGCATAATTAATTAATAATTGTGTTTCTGAATCAATACTTTGAATACTAGAAAGTAGTCCTAATGCCAAAATTTCTGAACAAAATGCTCTCCATTCTTTATACCAAAAGAAAATTTTACAAACACAAATCATATCAAAACAAATTTATTTTTCCATTGTTCCAGATATTATACAATGTTAAGTGGTGTGTTTTATTAGCAGTTAATTAATCTTAATGTACTAAATTTTCTGTTTGTAATTTTTATTATTTGCTGTAAAATTTAGAATGGCTGCTTATAAATATAATTTTTTTGAATATTTGGTGCTATAGAATGAAAAGTTGCATCATTAGGCTTTTGTCAGTAAACTGCATTGAGTTTGTTCTGAAAAGTTTAAATGTCCTTTACTTTTCCTCGTAATAAAAAAAAGGAGAAAGGCTATTTTTGGAAAAAATAGTTCAGATGTCATATTTCTGAAATAAATTGCAGTTATATAATCTTGCATAGTTTAATTTCACTTTGTGCTCTGTGAAGCTGTGTTTCTGCATATATTTTCACCCTTGTTATTTTACTTTATACGGTACGAAGTCCGAAATTCGGAATGGCCTAAAATCCGGACCTCAGCGTCACCAACAGCTTATTTATTTATTTATTTATTTTTGGTATGCTTTACCCATGAGCATCTAATTACCCCCTCCCGTGCATAATAAAACATGTGGAGAGTCACTATTCCTAATTTCAATTAAGCACTAAATAAAATGTTTCATTATAGAAAAAACAATTACTTTATCATTTATTTATGTGATCAATAGTTTGGCTCAGTAGCTGTGTATCTGCTTGGTATACATCTCAAACCGAAACATTCAACTAATTTGATTTTACACTTAGTAATACTTTATACACCTGACACCAACCTGGCGAATCATCAGTTATTATATTTTGCTTTATTACTGCAGATTCATCAACACATGACAACATTTATGTAGAGATACCTAATTTTTTTTATTTATATTAGTAACTGAATAACAAAGAGTATGGTAACATTTTACGTTGACATTATGCTTAGTGAGGATTACAAATTTAAGTTAAATGTGCGAAGAAACATCAACGAAAAAACCTTTCTATGAGCTAAAAATAGACTGTTAATGAAACTCATAGGCCAAAAGATTACGTTTAGTGCTATTTGAATTATGAATAACTGATTTGTTATTCACATAAACCCAGAACCAGTGTCAGGGCTTGTATGGCCACACCGGGTGGCAGAATTTACGGAAGACGAAGGGAGGCCTTTGGTAGCAGAATTTAGGACCCACAAAGATTACATCAGGTGGTAAGATATCTAGCGTCAGCCCTCAATAAGCCTTTATATATATGTGGGAATTTTTTTATTCAGGACTCAGATAAGCCTTAAGCATGTGCAAGAGACAGACATAAGTATAATAAGTAACTAAACTAATACAATTCAGGCTTAATTGTAACAGTGCGCAATAGAAGCAAGATAAAATTTAGCGGAACAACTTGTCTTGAGTCGCCAATCTCATGATACATAGCCAAATATGTATAGCGAAAGATAGTTAAAATTTTATCATTGATGGCTGCGAGTATGAAAGTTTTTGGATATAGCAAACCAAAGGTAAAATTTCCCAATTAACAGGTTTTGTAAAGCAATGTGAACAAGTGGTAATAAACGAAGAGGATATAAAGGACATTTTTCATTGTGATGACAGTGTTCCTCAATCATCAGTTAATTAATGGATGGTGAATATTCATATTTTTTTATTTTATAATTTTTACATGTCATCGTACTAGATTTAAACTCATGATCTAATATCCAGAATCGCCGAAGTCCTAACCAGTCCGGACCTCGGACTTTGTACTGTATATTTATATAATGCATAAGTACATATTGTTAAAGTATACCTTGTCGTTAACACAAGAAATAGTGATTTTCTCACAGATTTAAAATTTAATGCATATATGCTGAATAATTTAAAAGTGTTCTGAATAAGCAGTCCATTTTTATTAAGTGCTATTATTGTAAAAGTTAATATGTTAGATATAAGAATATACTGGTTTATGGGTATATATAAGAATAAGGCAGAAATTATTATATAGAGTAAGTAATACTGCTGTTTGGTTATATTAAATTAAAATATAAATCAGTTATTAATTTTTTTCTTTGATGTTTCACTTTCTCTGTCTCTTTCACTGTATATTTATAGACATCTTCACTTTTAGCATCTTGTCAGATTAAATCATAAACAGAACTGAAAACGGCATTGGAAAGAATAGGTTTACATATTTTCAATTATTTTGGGTGATTATTAATTTATAGACCCCCGTGACACCACATCTTTTCCAAACTTCAACATTTTACATTACCTCAACATCAAGTGGTGATTACTTTCAGCCATTCACTTTATTTGAAATGTTTAAAGAATATCTTTCAAAGGTCCACATCTCCCTTTTTAAACTAACAAATAAAATGCAACTGAGTGAAGATTTTGCTGCAGCATTATGCACCTTGCAAAGAATTGTGTAGGTCTATAATTTTTGCAAATGATCTAAAGTTCAAGTTGGTTACATCATTAGTGAACGAGCATACATTTATCATTTTTCTTTTTTCATGGACTTTTTTTTAATCTGTCCTTCCTTTCAGAATAAACTCTAAAGAGATGCCTGGGTAAGTTACTACTGATTGGTGATACTGTCATATCACAGCTGAAACACACCAATATTTGTCAACTGTGTGCTAGCTATGGAGATGATTGATTAAAGAAGGCAATGTAAACTGTTAAAGGTGCATAATAAATGAATGTCAAAATGTTCGGATTGATGCTTCCAAAGGCATGCAGTGGCAACTTCACGGTTTACTTTTGTTTATATCCTCTTGAGTGGGCAGAGAAATTTGGATGCTTCGGTATCCTGAATGATTAACTGGCAGTGGCTTGCAGTCAAGCCATTTTTTGTAAAGACTGTCTTTGACACCAGCTCATTCATTGGAATTTGCATTAGAAAGACTGCAATGATGACACTTAGATTCTTAATGTGATCAACAACACGAGGTAATGTTTGATAAATCTCTTTTTGCGTTACTAATGATAGTCGCCAAATAAGAGTGGTGACAGTGTGTGTTTGGAGGGAGGAAGACAGTAAATTCTGCTGTGATTGTATTGAAAACATACTTAATATGAATAATTAAAACTGTGTCTTACTGCAGCATTACCACTATTTTACCAAACATTAAACATGAAGGCATAATTCATGTATTATATATTTGTCGTTTTAAAAGAGGACATTTATATCTAGTTTGCAGGCTAAATGATGGTGGCAGGGCAGTGGACTCAACTGGTGGGCGAGCCGTAAATATATTTCAATTATGTATTTGTTGTAAATACAGTGCTTTTAGTTTTAGAGATATGGGCTGAGCTTATATGTGTGACTGCTGCTGAATGAATAGGTTGGGGCTTTGTCACTGTATGCCAGGCTACATGACTGACATAAAGTGGGAGAACATCCTAGGTCAGTACAATGATTAAATTTAGTTATCCATAAGACATTTGGTTGAGCTTCAGTATTCCAGTTTTTTCCTAGAGTTGCTGTTTCTGATGTATACTTTTCTTCAGTTGGTTCTCTAGTTGGTTTGCTGGTTGCGCAGTTGTGCTGTTAATATTGCTGTACAGTTAGAGGCAAATTAATATAAAGTTTATTTATCCTGTTTATTTGTGCTTTTTATAAGATCTATCTTATATTAGTACCTATGTTTGGAATTGTGCATAACTTTTGAATGAATTATAAATGTCCTCTTTTAAAAACGTTGCTCTTTTAAAATCGTGAAACAGTTAAAACTTTCATGATAGAAATTTGTTGCAGGTACTAACCTTAGATTTCATATAGAAAATAAGTTTGAATTTTTCGTTTGTGTTATTAGTATTATGTTTTTATGGTAAATGCTGTGCAAGTTGAATTTAAAATTTGCTTTAAAAAGTTTTTATATTGTTGGAGGAAAAAAAAAAAACTTATTATTTTGTTAAAGAAAAAATTCAGACCCAACAGCTTGTAATAGACATTAGTTTTTTTTTAAGCAGGAATATTGAAAAATGAGCACTGCCTTCGCCTGGAATTGAACCACATACCTCTTGGTTACGTGTCAAGCATGCTGACCAATACACAACGAAGGCATGCAAAAACGTGGGAGAAATACCTTATATGCTACTCCTTTTAAAGGGCAGCTGGGTTTCAGAGGATCCAATTGCCAAATTCCAGTGGTGGAGAATCATCATCCATCACCTTTTTAGTTCAGGTGCCAGTGTAGAAACATTAGGTATTTTTGAAGCAGGAATATTGAAAAATGAGCAACGCCTTCACTGGGAATCGAACCACGGACCGCTCCGTTGAGCGTGCTGACCACTACACCACGAAGGCATGTGGAGAAGGCAGGAGAAATACCTTATAAGCTGTTTTTAAATCATGCATTTGGCCCAACTGCAATTTTAATTTGAGACCTTTGGCTTAGGTTACCATCAGCATTAGTTGCAATTCACCCATGATATTGGGGTTTAAGAAGTCATCAGCATCAGTTGCAGGTCACTTCTGTTTTACATAAGATGTACACTGTGGGAAAAAAAAAACAGTTCTGTATCTCCCATTCTGTTGGGCAGTTGACAAAATTCAAATTGCGCTTTTCGTGTCTCGAAAGCACGACTTAGAATATATATTACATTTATATATAGCATCATTCTAACATGTATTTTGACTTTAAAAAAATCAGACTTTCTGAAATGACATGCGAATTTTTTCCCATATTTCGATTCTACAACTCAAATTATGCCTAACTATTAAATTGTGTAAAATTTGGTGCAACATTTATGGAGAAATTTAAAAATTTGTCTTGCCATATTTTTTTCAGTTTTCACTAAGAATAATTTAATTTACTTGGGGAACTTAATTTATAGCAACCTAGTTTCCTTTTCATTTTTTTTCATTGCAGACGAACGAAAAAAATTATCGTTCATATTTTGAAATAATTTTAACGAGATGTGGAAAACCACATTTGTGTTATTATCGCTTTTAAGAAATATGCCAAATTTCAAAGCGTGCAAATATATAAATTCACATATATCTTGGGAAATTTTGATTAAAAAACTCTTAATTTTCTGCAGGTATGCTTAAAAAAACTTATACTTTAAGATGATGGTAAAAATTTTGTAAATTATAATTCAAAATTTGTTTCGAAAAATTTATAAAAATTATTTAAGAAATAAATCATAAAAATAGGCACATTTTATTGGAATGAACCTAAATTTCGAAATGTGAAAGAAGGAATTAACTAAGTTAAATAAATGTATGCCAAATTCAATTAACATATGGCAGCCAAAATTTTGAGAGCTAATTTTTTAAAAACTACTCGTGTTGTTTTTACAAAATTTGGTAGTTTGTTATAATTTGTGTCATAGAATCAAAATCTGGAAAAAAAATTGGCATGTCATTTCAGAAAAAGTCCGATTTTGTGTCAGAATACTTATATTAAGACAATGCAATACATAAATCTAATACATATCCTAAGTTGCGTTTTCAAGACATGAAAAACGATATTTGAATTTTGTCAGTTGGCCTAGTAGAACGGGAGATGCAGAACTGCCGTTTCCCCCCCCTACACACACACGGTGTTCCATGATGGCACACTTATATGTGGATGAGAGGCTGCAGCCGATTGTGCTATCCTGATTTAGAGGGTTGCAGAATGCTGACTCTCTACAAGAAAATGCATACTCATATTACAGTAAACATCAGCATGTAAACTATGCATGTTATCTAGATGTTTCCTTGGCATTGTGAAGATCTCTTTTCTGTGTATTATTTATGGAGCATAATTGTCTGTTTAACTGCTGTGCTTCAGTCTCAGAGGACAAACTGTGAACATTGGTAGAAACATTATGGTCTTTCGTACTTCAAGACACTATTGCATATGTATTATGAAGTGATGCTGCTTGGTTTGCCCATGAAGGCAGTTCTTTTCCCTGCTGATTACCCTGTATATTGTCATAGTAGCACATTAAATGCTTAGAAATAAAACTGGTTATTGCCCACCAGTGCCCAAGTGCTAAAATTGCTGAACGTTGGTAGTTCTGACTTGGGTCCAATTCCAGGCAAAAGAAGCTGGCTGCATGGGCGTTTTCTTGGTTTTCCTCATGTGTAATGTGTATATGAGCCAGTTTCCCTTAGAAAGTCATGCACGAAGGCATCCCTTTCCTTCACCAGATAGTCCTAGTGTGCTTTGCCATAATTAACTGAATCAAAATTTAAAATTGGTTATTAAGAAATGGATTCTGCATGTCTATTTTCATCATATTCTTCCTGCTTTCTCATTTTGTTTCATTTTCTCTGTCAATGTATTACTGTGCGCATTGCAAGAGTACAAAATTTTGCCAATTTGTTTGCAAGTATGAAATGATATAAATATCCCATGTTTTCTAGTGCATTTGCTTTAAAGCTTTCAGTTGTTCAACTTGTTCAGTTTTTCAAGAAAATTTGTTTCAGAAATTGTATTTTATAGTTACAGATACCAGTCTTGTGTCATCAGTAGAAAATGTCAGTGTATCTGAAGAACTTGGTAGCGCAAACAATGTTGCCTTGTCAGACAGGTGTGTTATGTATGATATCTGAAATATTCATTTTTCTTTGTCTGCCAGACTCAAAAGTTTTCATTTATAAATTGAATCTCTTACATTACTGAATTTCAAATGGAAGAAAAGCACAGCAATGTAAAATTTGAAACTAAGCAAAAAACGCAACCTAGGTTTGGCATAAATTTTATATAATACTATAGCATAAATTTTAAATAATACTATCAATTCCAAGGGAGATCAGACACAGATCTTTCTTTAATTGGGGGGTGGTATATTGTCATATAAGAGGAGCAACCAACTTTTTTTAATCAAAAGCAACGGGTAGAGCAAAGAAAACCTGAATCATTGTCGAGAAAAATAGTAATAAAAAGCCCAAGATATAAAAATTCTGAAACGTCTATTGTAATTCATGAGTAAATGCAGGGCCTAGGTTGTAATTAATGTTATTAACTAAAGAGCATAAATTTATGTGCTTATAAAAAGCTTCAAGAAAATCCAATTCACTAATTAACAAAACTTTATGGATAATTTTTGCAGAACCAAAGTTAGAATTGTGATTAAGGGTCCAGCTGTGATCAGCTATGAAAGATTTGATTATTTTCCTTTTTTAATGTAAAATTTGTGTTTTTTAAATAAAATTTTAATGCTGTCTTAGTTTGACTAAGTTATGACAAACCACACTAACAAAATATGTTATGAATTCCTCAAGAATTAAAATCGAAGATGAATAAGAATTGGCATGGAGAGGTATACAGACAGAATGGTTTACTGTAAACAAGTGCTGAAATCAAGTTCAGTGAGGATAATTAGAATACAAAGAGAAGAATGGGATTATGAGATTCAATTTCATAGGTGAACTTTGAAATAGAATCAATTGAATTCATAACAGGTAAAATATTAATTATACAGCATGATTATAATTAATGTTCTACTTTCAAAAGGCAAAAAAGAACAATAAGTGGCAAAAAAGAACAATTGGCAAAAAAGAACAAAAGGCAAAAAAGAACAATTGGTCGGAATGACCTTTATATACCTGAAGCAGTGGGACTTTGTCTGGTGAAAGAAAAAAATAGTTCACAATTATATCAATAGATGGCACTTTACTCGCCATAAACTGATTAAAAGACGTGACATGTGCACCACACATTGGACTTGATAAAAATGCAATTTCATTATTCTGGATATGAGAAGCTAATCATGACTGTCAGTGAAGGGTCAGGTTCTTGTGAAGTTTTACAATCAGTGGTGACTGCTTCTACAGCCTGGAAGACATTTCAGACATTAATGGGCATAAGATGCGGCTGTGGTCCAATGTCTGCCGTTTTGAGTATTGACAGAACCTTGGAGATGCAAATGAGTTTCATGTGTTCACAAAATGTTCAGTGGTCTTGCAGTGTCCACTTCCATCCAAGCAAGAAATTGTAAGGTAAAACCATGTCATATTAGCAAGTCAGCAGAAAGCAACTCCTGAACTTGAATCATTTTGAATGGATAGCACTGCAAGATATTTTGTAAAATTTTGCAAACCATGCCTGCATACTTAAAGATCAGAGTTCCTCTTGCATTGCATTGCACTGCACATTCCCACACCACTTCTCGTCTCTTCTTGCCATACTATAATGACATCTTCCACTAATGTTGAAGCAATTGTTTTCCTCCCTCTGTCAGATCTCATCTCAAATGAACCAGTCTCATCGAATTTACTAATCATCTTCCATACACCCTTCACAGACACTGGACCAGAGCCATGTATTATACCCATTAATGTACCAAACTTCTTCAGGACAGTTGAAGGATGGTCACTGTTCTTGTAAAAAAGCTTCACAAGCAGAGCTCGCTTTTTTATTTGCGGAATCACAAGCTTATGAGATGCAGAATGACAGGAGCTGAAGTGCTTATATTTTTATTAAGTTTAATTATATGGTGCACATGCCATATCTGTTTATTACTATATGACAAATATATATCCACTGATAAAATTCTGAACTTTTTTTTTCCTTTTGCAAGACAAATTCCCATTTCTTCATGTATGCTCAAGTCACTCTAACCAATGTTGTTATTATTTTTTTTAAGAACTTTGGAGCCTTAATAAGTAATCACAGTGTACAGCCAAAAAGTGCGACCGTGTTATGAACATAGAACTGGAAAGACAGTTTTTCAAATAATTTTATCAAAAAATAGTGAATGTAAATGTCTGCAAATACTATACTTGAAGGATTACCCATAGTTAGCCCTTTAGTCTGTCAATAGTAATTATTTTGGAAAATAAATGGGTGTGACTCACACTTTAATGAGGGGAATTAACTCCTGAATTTCAATAAATGGGAAAAACGAAAAATTTCAGAGACTGATTTCAAGACATTTTAATGCTTCCCCAACTGGAGCAGTGATTTAACATCAAAAGAAACCATAATTGAATGATGGGAAGAAATATCTTTAAGTGTATGGATGACTTCACAATAATTTTTTAGTGTAAATATTGTTAGAAAATAATGGTGAAAATCTATAAACTAGATACATGGCCAAAATGTGTGATGCTTTTTCTAAATAAGAAACTATGAGGTGAAAAATTCCAGTTTTTGTGAACGTGGGGAAGAGCATAAAACCTAGCACAGTTACCAACACATGCAAAGAGTAGTTTTTTAGATAAGAGTTATGCATAGGGATCAAGCACTATGTTCTATCACTTATCAGTTTTTAATCCATCACCGTATATACAGAAACAGTCTGTTCACCCTTATTAGCTTTAGAAATAATAATGTTTGGATTAGGGTCAATTTCACGTAAGGCCTTCAGTTCTTTTTATTAAAATTTTATTTGAAGGATTTACTGTTGAAATGAACTTTGTCAGTAATTAAATGGTGGATTGTATCTTTTTATGCCTATGAAATTTTGGTGAATTTAAAAGCTTTTTCAATTATAGTAATAATATGGGGGGAGGAGGTTTACTTGCTTGTGAAGTTATATTTTAATACTTTCATGTGATCCTCCAAGAGATTACCATTAAAAATATTAACAGTTGGCGAATTAGCAAATTGGACAGGATTGGATGATTAGGGTGTAACCTTTTTCAAAATTGTTTATTCAATATCTTGCCAAACTGAGGTTGCTTTCTTGCCTAAATTAAAAGAATTACTGAATTTATTCATGTTTATATTGTTGTATTTTCACGTAGTAGCATTTCTACTGTCACATTTACCTTTATAATGCTTATACTATAGTAATAAATTTCACTTTTAAATTATTTATTATATAGACAAAAGTCAGGAGAGAAATCTGGCTGTGAATTAGGTCCTGTTAGTTCTGGTAGTACATTATCTAGTGATAGAGGTGGAATAAGAGCTGAATCTTCTAACAGGTGAGGTTAAACTTGTTTGAGATATAAAATTGCCATGTATGTTGAAATCATATTTTTTCAAACACATTTATTCCCACCAGTAGTTCAGTGAAACCACTGAGCATTGGCAGCATAAATTAAATGCATAATACATATAGAACACGGCTGAATGTACAACTATTTTGATTCCCCTTTGCGTACATATTGTTGCTTTTTCAGAGCTTAAATACATCTTTAAATGAGTAATTTCAATAGGGATAAAAACTATGGATGCAGTTGTAGTAGGTAGTTCTGAAGTTTAAAAAATGTTATCAAAAAATCTTGCAACAGTAAGATGAAAGTCCATACTTTTTGTCTGGAACTCAGAATTCATGTGGCAAAAAAATTGGAAAGTATACAGAAAATATATGTGTATGATGAAAATAGTAACAAGAAGGCATTCTGTTCTATTACTGCACCAGAAAATAAATCTGTGCATTTTGAAAGAAGTAGCATTTTGTTTCGCACAAGGAAGTTTGGTACTGCACTAAAGAGTAACTCATTTCAGATTGAATGTCAGCTGCTGATGAATATTTTTAAATAGGATAATGGCAATAATTGGGAGATGCATACACATTTCAATATTGATGTCTTTAGTACAAAGCTAAGTTTCTGTAACATTAAAAGAATAGACATATTTAAAATCTTGCACCTTTTCTCTATTAAAGTTCTCTATGTGGAAAACAGTATTATGCATAAGTAATGTGTGCAACAACTTCAAGAAAAAATTACGCAAAAAATTTATTTTCTCAACAAAAGACCTTCCAAGTAAGAATAATGTGTTGAAATGCAAGTCTGATACACTCAGTACCATCTTTCCGTGGCAGTCCTGAATATGAGTACAAATATATATATATGCGTTATCAATGCGGAACTGTTTATGCAATGCATTGACAGTGAAGTGTTCTTATAGTATATTTGAAACTATACATTGCATGTATATTATTTTATTTTTGATGTACTGCGTCCTGAGGGTTAGACTAACACATCTGAATCCTCTTATATATAAAAAGAAGATAGAGGTGTATATATAATGCAGCATACAGTACAAAATCTGAAATCCAGATGTGCAATATCCGTCAGGATCTAAAATCCTGACCTCAAAAACTCCAACAATCTTTAAAAAAAAAAAAAAATATTAAATGCTTTATGCATGCTCATTTGATTTTTTACCCTGTAGATAAAACGTGGAGAGTCCCGATTCTTAATTTCACTTCGGCACTAAATAAATACATACCTTGTTAATATTAATAAAAAATACTTTGTTATTGAAGAAACAATAATTTAGCATAATTTTTTGTGTGATGAATAACTTGGTTCTGTAGCTGCGTATCTGCTTGAGATAATCTCGAACCGAAACATTCTACATAGAAACATCGTTGATTTTATACCTACCAGTATTTTATATCTCTGCAGTGAAACTGGCGAATCATTATTTATTATATTTTGCTTTCACCACAACCTGTTTATCAACACATGACAACTTGAGTAATGATGCATGCAGTGATGCCCAAGCAATTTGTTTTATATTAGTACGAAGAAGTATGGTAACCTTTTAGGTTGACATTATTATGCTTGGCAATGATTACAGATTTAAGTTAAATGCACTAAGAAATATGATGAGAAGAATTTAAAACAAATTTCATTCCATATGCTAAAAATAAATTTTGTTAATGATACTCATAGGCCAAAAGATTACACCAAGTGCTATTTGAATTACGAATAAGTGATTTCTTTTTCATGTAAACCCAGAACCAGCACCAGAGCTTGTATGGCCGCACAAGGCGGCAGAAAAAGAGTTTTGGAATTTAGAGAAGCACCAAGCAAGTTCGAAGATTTCCCTGTCCATTGTTGGACCTCTTATCTATTTCCTGCTTCTTTTAATCTTTAACTCTTCTGTCTACTTTACTAGCTATTGTTTACTCTTAATTATCTCAGTCTCTTTTAATTATGTTGTGGAGGTAATTGCATTTAATTGCAAAGGTACTCCGGAAGTCAACGCCTTGGGCCTTGGGCCAAGCAACAAAATTAAAGGATGAAAATATTTTTAGAATTTAGGAAAAGCTTTGGGATTCAAAATTTAGGGGCGGCAAAATTTTAGAATTTTAGCGAGGCACTTTGTAGCAGAATTTAGAACCCACAGAGACTGCATCAGGTGGAGTGCTGACCCTCGATAAGCCTTAATTATATGTGGGAATTTTTTTACTCAAGATTCAGATAAGGCTTAAGCACGTGCAAGAAATAGACCTAAGTATGATAAATAACTAATATAATCGGGCCAAATTGTCTCAGTGTGCGATAGAAGAAAGACAAAATGTAGCGCAACAATTTGTCCTTGCCATTCTCATGATGCATAGCCAATAATGTATTGCGGATGCTATTAAGGTAGGCTAAAATTATACTCATTCCAAAGAATTTCAGCCAATATAGCAAATTGAGCTGTTCCTTAACTTTCTGGTTTGATCCAGCTTAATTATTTTTTCCAGGCTGTTTCTATTAGAGCAATTTGATGAAAATTAAAGTTTCAACTTTCGATCCTGTCAAAAAAAGAGTTTCTAAATTCTGGAGCAGGGTTCGTACGGTCCTTAAGAGTCCTTAGGATTTTTAGAATTGATTTTTGGCCCTTAAAAGTCCTTAATTTCGTCCAAAATCAGTAGAAGGTCCTTAATTTTAATCATCTAAAATTTCGGTCAATTTTTACGATTGCCATTTCAAGTGCAAATTAGCATTTTCAAGGAATATTTTTGGTGATTCACTCTCAAATATGGTTATTGTTTGAATTTGTTCCTATTTCTAATATAAACGGTGCGATACTCGAGTTTCTAGGCAAGAAATGAAACATAGGCATTTCGAAATTGTTTTTTTTTTCTAATGAAAAGCTCTTAAACAACTTTTCCTTTTTGGGGATGCGAATTCTTTTATTAAACGGTTCTAAATTTGGCTTCTTATCAACATTTGATGATTTTAAGATCAGTTTCTATACAAAATTTTTTATTCGGAGATCTGTGAATTTTTCAATACTTTTGTTTAAAACATAGTAACGTTAATAAATTTCGTTAAAATAATGGTAATATATCGAAATTATATTTAAGAACTAACATTGAAATAAAACATTTTATTTTTCCCTGTTAAATTATAAAGTGATATTTCTTTTCATTTTGGCAACTTATTGTTACAATATTTTGAATCCGAAAATAAACAAGCTAATAAATGCTAAAAAGCATAATTTACAAAACAGTTCTTAGCAAAAGCAAAATAGCTGTGTAATTATTTTAAAATGTCTTCTTTTTTATTTTTTCATGGTAAGAGTTTTTCCCCATGTATTTGCCTCAGAATATTCAGAACTTAGAATGTGCATTGTTTTCTCTATTAAATTCGTTTAATTTTGTGTGTGTGTGTGAATTTTTTTTTTCAAATACTTCTGACTTTTCGCTGTTGCAGAATTGGTAGTGGTAGTCTTTCTTTCGGATTTTAGACATTGCACCTTAGAAAGTTTAGAAGGATTTGAATGCAAGATTTATAGATCTAAGATTCTAGAAGATTCCAGAAAAATGTGACAAAATGAAAAATGTTTTCATAGTATTAGCTTGTAATGGATGTATTTTACAGAATGTCTGCGATGAATTGCTTACTCTTTGGAGAATTTTTTGGAGAACAATGAAAACCTAATATTTGATTGTTTTATTTCTGATCCTAGAAATTTTTTTCTTAACATGATTATTCCCTCCCCCTTGTGTTCTTTTTCCTAAGCAGTAGCATGGAAAATATCAATAATGCTTCTAATGTTGGCACATGGACACGTATCTACAGAAAGGAATTTTCTTTTATAAAAGAATTGAAAACTAACAGTTTAAAAGATTATCATATGTATCTTATATATCTGGATGCATGACACGCAGGGTTGGCGTTAGGCATTTTTGTACTTGATGCAGTCTCTGTGGGTCCTAAATTCTGTTCCTAGTGCCTGTCCTGAATTCTAAAAGTTTTGCTATTTCTATATTTTATTGCTCTGTGCATCACTAAAATTCTAAACATTCTGCCACACCGGGTTTGGCCATATATCATTTTATATTTACTCTCAGTGTTCATATTATTTAAGCAATAAAATTAGCAGCTTCTTCTATATATTTTTAATACATGTAGTTTTTAGAATAACAAAAATCTTTAAGTAAATCCAAAAATTCTGAAATGCAGAGAAAACTTATTGAGAAAAGAAACTGAATGCATGAAGAAAAAAGCGTCTACTATAATAGCTTCTTCCTTCTTTTCCTCACCAGAATGCAAATCGTTTAGATAGTATTTAAACCGAGGTTTTTGCATTGTAAGACAAAGAGTGCTTCTGGCTTCTGCTTTCACGCTGCATTAGTTCCTGCCAGCTATGATAATTTGTAATTATTCAGCTTTGTGTTATCGCTACCGATATTTGAATCTGTTACGATTATGAGTTACTGAGCCAGCTTAGATTAAAATTAAATTGTGCTGTCTTTGACTACTAGTCCACAATTTTAATTTGAATTTGACTCTTCCTGTTTAGTTACATCGCCATGAGCTGTAGTTCGTTCTGCTAGCATAAGAACACATCTTTATACTATAAGTTCTGTTTAAATAAAGAGGTTTATTCTAACTTTCATCTGACTTTATAGTTACTTTCAGACATGATGATAATTTGCTTCATGCCTATCAAGAGTTTTGGACTATTTAACTTTTACCAGATCATATAAAACCTCATAGGTATAATGTCGAGACAATGACAAGTTAGGAGAAGAAGCAGAAACTAATGCGAACATTGGTTTGCTTATTGAAACAAATTTCTCATTGTTAGAAAAGATGCTTAAAGAGAAGGAAAGTGATATAAATTAGCCGTAATGTCTGAAAAGGCTTCAAATTAAAAAGACGCATAAATATTTTGTTGAGTATTGTTGCTGCAAAACATAAACGTGTTGAAGCTTTTAATGTATTATTATCCTGATGTCGTTTAAGAATCAGTGTCATAAATTACATGTATTTTAAACTGTGAAATGTTATTAGACTGGGATTTTCATCAAATATTTTTTAAAAATAAATAAAATTTAATAGTGGCCAGGTAAATCTATATTATCTACTACCTAAGGGTATCTAACTGCCTAATTCAATTATTGGTAACTAATGGCTCACCTTTAAAAGTTATCTCTACATCGAGCCTTTCATTTATCCTTACCATAGCCACAAGATACAACGCAAAAATGTAAAAATTACTATGAAACATATTCCTTACAGCTGGTAAGACTTAAATTAATGCAAAACAGCTTATCACCTATGGTGCTTTAGTGACTTATTGGAACCTTAAAGTATGTTAACTGTATTACAACTCCAGGAACTCTGCACTACGTGCTAACTTCACAAGCTATGACACTAATTGCATCAGACAGACAGAGCATAACTTTCAAAAACCCTGCCAATATCAGGCTTTCAGGTCTGTTCTGATTGGCAAGTCGCTCTCCAGGCGAGCAACAGCAGTGACAACAGCCAGTCTTCTGTTATGGATTTTACTTCTCATTTTAACGTATGCTGTTTGGTATAAAATCGGCCTGCTATTTACAAAATCTCTAGACTGAGCAAGTACTTAACGAAATGAGACATAAAAGAAAAAATCAGCATAAAGCTAACCACTAGTAGAACGGAAATAAAATGTCACTAATCTTCTTGAAAATATGTCCAACTATTATAGGTGTAAAATGTTTAATACTTATTTGACAAATTTTACAAAAATGATTTTATTCTCGAATTTATTTTATAATTAGTTTTAACAATAGTGCATCCTACTTACGGATCTATTTTTTATTAGGTTGGTATAACGAAAGTGAAGTTCAGGCATAGACTTTAACTGAATTTATGCAATTACGATTTCCTGATAGGTCCTTAATTTGTTTCTTTAATGGTCCTTAAAAGTCCTTAATAGTACTTAATTTTCATGTGCAGAAACGTGTACGAACCCTGTGGAGCTGCAACGGGATCTACAAAGTGAAAGCATGTTTTGATGTCCCTTAAATAAAAAGTGGAATTGCTGCAAAAAAATGGATAAAGGTATATCTGTCTCAATATTCGAGGAGTGTGGCATTGGAAAGTTAACTGTATATGACATTTAAAAAAAAATCGTTTTGAATTTTTTTATGGATTCCGACACCCTGCTCGCAACAAATAACAGAAAAATTAAAAACGCTAAAACAACCTTGTATTTGGCGTTTTAGTAAATGTACAGCAAATACAAGGTAGTTTCAGCGATTTTGATTGTCACCTTGACGTGTTTCTCTTCTATTCTAACAGAAAAATTATTCGTTATGCTGAAAGTGAAGACTATGACAGAGTGATAATTGAATACGTCAGACAGCGTCTCAGCAAAGGAGTGCCATCGACGGGTCAAATGCTAATGGTGCAAGCTAAAATATTTTACTAACAAAGAACTTAAAAACTGAGTGCACATATTCGATAGGTTGGTTAACCAAATTTATAAATCGCCATGGTATAAGGCAATTAAGAATTTCAGATAAGAAAGCTTCAGTTGATACTGAAGCTGCTGAACTATTTGCGGATGAACTCACTGAACTCAAAAGTTATCTCCAGAACAAATTTATAACGCTGATGAAACTGGTCTTTTCTGGCAATGTGTACTGCAAACTACCTTGGCAGCTCTATAGAAAAGGCTCCAATTCGTGTCAAAAGATTCCAAAGCGATACTAGCAATTTTAGCATGCACAAATGCGGCAGGAACACGCTTTTCGTAATTGGAAAAAATACATGACCTTAGATCATTTAAAGGAGTAAAATGTTTCCAGTTACATATCGTGCAAATAAAAAAACACAGATGACACAAGTGTTAATGAATGATTGATTTGAAAATCATTTCATACCTGAGGGTCGGGAGAATTTGGTTGGTTTACCTGATAACGCAAAAATTGTCCTGATTTGTAGACAACTGTTCGGCTCATACTTCACTTAAAGTTTTGGTGAAAGAAAAATATCCGTATTATTCTTTTCTCCAAATTGTATGTCAATCATTCAGCCTGTGTATATCGGAATAGTGCGCCCTCTGAAATGGAAATGTAAAGTAGAATTTTTTAAAGCCATGTTAAATTTCTTGAATAGCAAGACTATTCAAGAATTTTTTAAATATTTTAGCATAAAATCTGCTTTGTGAAGCATTGGAAGGTCATGGGAGGATGTATCTTCAAATACTGGCCATAAAAAATGCTTGGCATAATTTATGGCCAGCTAGCATATTTCATCGTGAGGTTGATGAATATGGTAGCCACGAATGTGAAGGTTTTCGGATATCACAAACCAAAGGTTAAGTTTTCCAATTAATGGATTTTTTAAAGAAATGTGGAGAACCACTAATAAATGAAGATGATATAACAGAAGTTTTTTTACAGTATCCCAATTATTAATCAATTAACGAATGCCAAAATCTTTATTTTTATGGTTCTAGATCCAGAAAATACTGCAACCAATAGTGAAGAAAGTTATAGAGAGGGTACTGAAAATGAAAAAAATACGGTTGACAATTTAGTCGGAATTCTTGACACAGCAGTTACAGGACTTCAACAATGGAACTTTGTTACTGAATAAGAAATTATATCTGTATACAGAATTAAAGAAAAAATATTAGCACAAAAAAGCAACTTGAATAACTTACATTGAAGGAAATGCTTAATAAAGTAAACAAATAAATATTAACCTTTTTTTTGGGTGAATTGTGTTACCATTTAAATCAAAGATGATTCATTATTTTATAAATCACAATTTCATGTTTTTAATTTTATAATTTCTACATGCCATCTTAAGAGCTTTAAACTGATGGTCTAATATCCGGAAAAATTCGTAATCGCCGAAGTCCCGATGAGTCCGGATCTCGGACTTTGTACTGTATCACATTTATGTTTTATTCCTAACAGCTAAAACATTATAACCACCTACTGAATAATGCATTGCATGACAGTTGCAACTCGCCATTGCATTGATGCCAAAATTCTTTGTAGATGACTGGACACAAGTTGTAGCAAACATATTCCGACGTGATGTTTGAGCTCTAAGCTGTCACTTCATGACATCCCAGATGTGGTCTACAGGTTAAGATCCTACAAGTTAGGTGGTCAGGACATTAATTGGAATTCATCGTAATGCTCCTCAAACCATTTCAACACAGTTCGAGCCTTGTGACAGGAGGCATAGTCCTGCTGGAACATTCCATTTCTAGTTGAGAAGACATGCCATGTAAAGGTGCAATTGATTCACAATTTTATGTTCAGATAGTCTGGAGCTTTCATGGTCTGTTCTACCACAACTAAGGGTCTCAAGAGTCGCCCATGAGAACATGCTCCAAAGCATAATACCGTCACCACCAGCCTGTGTATGACGTGCTCTATAGGGGAGGAGCAATGTTCACCTGAGAGATGGTGTACTCTGACATGACCATCAACATGATGAATGAGAAATCGTGATTCATCCAACCAGGCAACTGTCTTTTGTTTATCCATAGTCCAGTCTCGATGTTCTCAGATCCACTGTAGTCATAGTTCAGAATGAGGCTTGGGCAACAGAGGCACACAAGTGGAATGCCAGCTGTGCAGTCCCGTGTCCAACAGTGTCTGCTGCATTGTGTGTTCCAAAACACTTGGACATACCTTGCATTGGACTGTTAGCTGAGCCACTGTCTGGTGTCGATTTTGCTGTACCAAGTAAACAGTCTCCGAACATGCTTTTTCTTTGATTATGCATGTACATCCAACACCTTGTCGTCTATGATAACCCATTATTTATCTGCTTTGCATAAATACTAACAACGGCAGACCGTAAACAACCTACCAGTTGTGCAGTTTGAGAGAGATTCATTCCGAGTCATTGGGCCATTATAATCTGCCCTCTATCAAATTCGCTTCTATTCACAGCCTTTCCCGTCACTCACAACAACAAGTGCAAGAATGAGTCCTTACCTTCTTCAGCAGCTGTTAAATACCATTCCCACTTAATTCACGTGCGCTGCATTTCATCCAGATAAGTTCATTGAAAAATGTGGGGATGGTCGTAATGTTTTGGCTCGTCAGTGTATTGACGGTATGATTTCATGTGTAACTGCTGCATTTTCAGAATGTGTTATTTGCTGTAAATATACTCACTTCCAAAAGTTAAGCACGGAGAGGAAAATGCTAATTTCCGGAAGCCAATCAGAATTGAAGAGGATGCAGTTTACTGCAGAGGTACATGGAAGTATGCAAATATGTTAGGTAACAGCCAGTCGTGCTTTCATGTCAAGAACTATGCAAAAAAGGTAGTCTTATAAGAAGCCAGCTTTATGAAGGGTTACAGAAGTTGATTGTAAGTGCTGATAGGTGTTTAAAACTTTTGAACAATTAGTTTTTAAGGCGTACATATTTCTATGACTCCCAGAAGACTAATGGAAGATTCTGAGCGCTAGCATGCTGTGGGACGCATTGAAGCATGACAGTTGATCACAGATGTTGCTCTTTTCTTCTGCGTTCATCATTCTGTAATTTCACGTTTATGGAAACAATTCCAAACCACACAGACAGTTGTCCGAAGGCCCGTAGCCGGTTGCCCAAGGGTTACAACTCCCGCGGAAGATTGATACATTACTATTGTAGCCATGCGGAATCGCAGAGCGACCTCAATACGTGTGACATCTATGGTTATAGCCTCCATTGGTAAGGCGATATCTGCAGCTTTTGTACGCCGAAGATTACATATGAGTTCACTGTAGCTCGGGTAATTCCAGTGTGTGTTCCTCTATCCGTCCAATCAAGGGGGGCACGATTACAGTATGGCCGGGAGCATGTCAATTGGAATGTGTCTGACTGGGGCAATGTCATGTTTACTGTTGAGTCAAGATTTGTTCTGAAGCCAGATGACAAGCGTATAAGGATATGGCGTGAACAGCGAACACACAATCAGTTCCAAAACATCACGCATTCCAAGGCGGAATGCGTGATGTGAGCAGGGATTTCATTAGGATACCGCACTGACCTGCACATCTTTAAACAGGCTTCTTTGATGGCTGTCCGGTATGGAGATGAAGTCCTAGAACCCGTTGTGAGATTGTAGGCTGCAGCAGTTGGCCCTATTTTTGTTTTAATGGACGCTAACGCATGTCCCCATAGAGCTGACATCGTCGATGACTACCTGAAGAGTGAAGGGATTGCGCATATGGCACTGCCAGCATATTCGTTCAACCTTAATGCCATTGAAAATCTTTCGGATGCTCTCGGCCATGCTGTATCTTCACGTTTCCCACCTCCAGCCACTCTTATTGAGCTGGAAACTGCTCTACAACAAGAATGGCAATTGCTTAATTCTGCGGTGGTTGACCACCTAAATCAAAGCATGGTCACAAGGTGTAAACTTTGTATACAGATGAGGGAGGATCACATACCCTATTAATATCCTTTTTTTCATTTTATGCTGTTTATTTTGTTTATACACAATCCTGTTTGTCTCCAGTATGTCATTATCTGATAACTTACAAAAAATTAATATTTTTTAATTTTTGTATACAATTATTGATTTTGTTTTATGCATAAATATATATGCTACTTTCCTGCCGAATTTTGTGTTAATCAAAGCACTATTTTTTTTTTATTTTTTTTTCATTTTACATCTTCGTGTTTAACTTTTGGAAGTGAGTGTACGTATTATTATTTTCATGGATTTTGACCATATCAGTATTCTTATTTATTTTAGGCAGAAAGATTTGACAGCACTGTTTGATGAGGAGACATGCTCTGCAACTTCAGTTCAGAATGGGCCTGTTTGAGACAAAAGAATTGTTTCACCTTCAGCACAGTTTTCCTAAGAGGTACACTGAAAGGAAAACAGCTTATGATTTTGCCTTTCTAGAATTAAAAAAATATGCACTGGAGTATGTGTCTATCCTGACATCCTAAATATGAACAAAATGTTTCATGGTTTAAAGGGGAAAAAAAGAAGATATGCAAATATGTCATTATTCTATGCAATACAAAATTGAAGCTGGAATTTTGAAGTCATGGCGATGCTAAGTTTTATTAGTTTAGACTGCAGTTGATTTAATGTCTATGAATGCACATTTGCTCTAAATTGTTTCTTTGAAATTACAAAGCTGGATTTTGACATTTGTTTTGGTCATGATGTGTATTTGTTAAAAAAAGAGAAACTGTTAATGTGTGAATATTTATTTTGTTATGTTTGTATGCCATTTTCATTACTTAAGTGTTAAGACAACCATTTATCTATTCATTATAGTATGAGAAATTATGGAGTATTTTCAAAAATTCGTTTTTTTTTTTTTTTAAATATATGTGTGTGTAATTAGACTATGTCATTTTATGTTCAAAGGCATTTTCAATTTATATTGCTAGCAATATGGGACATTAACAACCTTGTAAGAATTTAATTCTTTCTGCATTAATCATCTATTCGAATTTTTCTCGATATGGATAAGAAGAAATTTAGACAAAAAATAAGTGAGAAATTCGAAAAAAAGATCTAATCATTTAAAATATTTAAATCTCTGCATTAGATGAGAAATAAAGTGAGAAATTCGAATAAAGATCTAATCAATTAGAATATTTAAATCTCTTGTTAATATTGGTGACAAATTTTTGCTGATCTCTTTGAAATTAATGATGTTTTAATTAATAATTTATTAGTATTATTAATTTCAAAATTAATTAATGTTATGGTTTGTGTAGTTTTCCATTTTTCTTTCTTCTTTTTCTTTTTTTTGTTATCTTGTTGGAACTTTTTCCCTGTTTTATTTCAATTAGGATTTTCATGGATTCTCATAATACGGTTTTATTTTTTATACATGAATATATTGGTCCGTATCTTCAGTTAAAATCCAGATTTTTAACAAATTAGGGTGATTTCAAAATTTATTGGGGAAGTAAACTGATTGTCTGTTCTGAAAATGCTTTTTCTTCCCCTTCCTAAAAAGTATTCATGTGATGGTGTGACCTGTACATTTTATCTCCCTGGAATGTTTCGTAGCAGTACAACTATAATGGATTTTTTTGTGTTCTTTTCTTTATTTCCTTTTCATCCAGTTTATTAATCATCTTTCTTTCACTAATTACCTTAAACATTTTTATTGAAAAATATGGACCAGTTTCGTGTATAACAGAACCATATGTAATCAAAAATTGGAAAATATTTCTGGAGAAAAAGTTTTCATATTTAAAATAACTAATATTTCCCATTCCTTCACTAGCTATTTGGAATTTATAAGAAAGTTTTTTCTGCATGGTAACCTTGTAAGAAGTATTAATAACTACCAAGATATTCGACAGCCATGAGAGCATGATTTAAGATAATGCCTGATGCTGAAAATACATTGTAGAGGCTGAGTGAGGGAGAGAGTGGAATTTGTTTCTTCTGAATGGTTTGTATAAAAGTAAAATTGGGCATAATTTATGCTTGTTTTTCTATTTAAACTGAATTACAAAACTATAAGCAGACCGCAGTTTTGAACTTTTTAAATACGTACAGTTGGACTGAATGTATTTAAAAAGTTCAAAATTATTATTATTTTTTACATTTTGTACATTTTTAGATTCAGTTCCCTCACATTTGTAGAAAATATAAAAATTTTAAGACCGTTGCATGAAACATTTTTAAGAGGTGTCAAAACTATGGTCCTTATTAATAAGCATTTATTAGTAAACCTGTATTAAATAAAAACTTATTGATGATAAGTGATAAATTAGCATGTTATTTATTCAGATAATTAAGCATTTCATGTATCTGGTTGCATCTGTTATTGAGATTGTAGTTTGTTTGAAAAAAAACTTGTAAAACTATATATGTGTCTGGAAATTCTAGTATGTGCTGTTTCATACTGAAATATACCATTTATTTTTCAGTTATGCCATCAGTTGAAAAATATTGTAGTGTACTTATTGTTATTCATTAAGCAAATGTTTATTTTAATAATTTCAGTACTGCAGTTTTACTCTGTATGCAAACAAAGATGTCATGACACTTAGTTGAGCATCAGTAACATTTTCCTTCAGCTGAATGAAATGCACCTTGAGGAAAAAAGAAATTATTGTATGCAAAATATGTAAATATGCAAGCTATATACATATTTTTCTGCTGTAAAAGAACTTGTGTATAAATTGTAAGGTGTACATAGTTTCTTGTTTGTATAGTTGATGATCTAATAATATTGAACTTGTGAGGGAAAAAAAGGAAAGTATGTCTAATGTATTTTTTCCTGATGTTTGATCTCAGTTTTATGTATTTCCCTCTCTTTATAGTAGATGGCAAATAACTGTGCATGGAAAATCATAGCTTTCCTTCACGTTTTAATATAGATGTCCAATTTGATCATTTGTGAATACATATATGTGATAAGCCACAAGCACCACATTGGGGGGGGGGGAAGAGTGTAAAATTTTGTGATTTTAGTGATCAGTACCTCCTTAGTTTTAAAGTAGTTCAAGCTGCAAATACCTGGACTTATTTCTGCATATAGATACTCTTTTTCAGTAGATACCAAAAACAGCTATTGCACTTTTCTAAGTAAAGCAACTATGACATTAAATTATTGTGCAGTACTATTATTGAATTAACTTAATGAAAAAAGGGCTAGTTGTGTACAATTTTTAAACCCACCATCAAAAAATTTGTTTGAATAGGGTGTATTTATTGATTATTGGTTCTTAAATTATTTTGAAGCTATCGTATAAAATTATTCCAGATCTCGTTAAATTATACTTAAAATAAATAATTCCCATATCTTAAAGCAATTTTTATATACATGTATGGACTAAGTTAAAAAATTTGGGAAAGTCAGCATTAAAAAACTGAAGTCTGCTTAGGCTGACAAATTGTGGGTTGTTCAAAATTCAGCAAAAGTGTTTTTTAAAAAGATTGTTGAATTAGAAATATATTTAGAGATTTAATTTTAAAATTCTCCAATATGCTATTACAAAATAAAACGCATAGAGTGTTGTCTGTTTTTTAAAATGAAACATTTACCACTAGTCAAAAAGTTCGAGAATTTAGCAGAGTGTGAATAAATAACGTATGTCTTAAAATTATTATGCACTTCTAGCATCACTAAAACTGCTGGAAATGCTCCAAGAAGGCATTTTATGGAACAGCATGAAATGCTATTGGTGATTTCCATAAATTGAAAAGACCGTCCATGCAGTTGTTATGCTGTGTATTTTAAAAGAAACATGTTGGAAAGTGACCGGTGAAGAGAACTTGTCAAGATCGTTGTGTATATTTCGGTCATTTGCATACAAATATAGCAGTGATGGGGAGCGTAATTCTGGATATGAAGCAATTGATTTTACTAGTTGAGGACTCTCAAGTTATGAATTTATGCAAGTAGTAGTAGCCCTGGGAATGAATTTTGTGTATGCTGTGTCAGAGCCAACATAAAGCACTTGCAGCATTGCTTTGCTTTTCATGATGTCTTTTGGTTGGGAGATCCATAACCATTTCCAAGTACTGATGGCCACTTTGTTTGCAGATTGTACAGGAAACTCCCATATTTTAACTCTTTTTAATGATACAGAGCAAAAATTAACATTATTATCAATGTTTTCTATCAGAATTCCACCTGTGATCACCTCCTCTATTAATACTAGTTTTCTATTAACCTTTGTGAGATAATGTGTTTTGAACATTATTTTCTTTCAGAAAATTCCATAGATAATATCTGTTGTTTCTGCACTGTGGTCAACGCTTTACATTATCACTTTCATGGTCTGTGCAATGCATTGAATTTTCTCATCATTCTGATTGGCATCAGCTGCCCTACATGCACTTCTTAGGACGGAAGTCATCTCCCTGGTGAGTTGCCCGGCAATCACATCTCAGTAGAATCTCTTACCTTCTATGAAATGCAGTTATCACTTAAAAATGCAATCAGGTCATGGCTTTACCATAAAAGTTACGTGAAAGTTTGCCTGATTTTTTTCAAATCTTGATGTTTGTTTTATGTTTCAGTTGTGATATACTGCACTTGATTGTCTTCTTGATCACTGTACATACAATGTAATTACACCTTAACAATGTAAAACACCTTACACACATGCAGCTTCCTTAAGAATTAATGTTTGGCCATGTTTGACAGTGCAGTGAGTGCAGCTACCTAGATGTCTGTTGTTGCATCACATTGCAGCATTCTCAGTTTTACACTTTGCAGTGAATCCTCGAACTTTTTGATTGCATCGGTATCTGTCTTGCCTTTCTTCTTAAGATATTTATGCTGATCCATTAAATTGTTTTTACTTGTCTTTTAGAAAGAAAATAAATGTGGTCTAAATCCATTTGCCACTTTTAAGAAGGATGACTAAAATCAGGGTTGTCAGTATTGGTATAGCTGTCAGAATAACATATTCTTATCTGGAAATGTTATTGAGAATAGAATTGCTTTAGTTGCCAAAGTTATTTCACCTGCAATCTTAAAAGTATTCCCATCTTTAAAATCATTTTAGTTTGATATTTTTATGCCTTCTTGAAATAGCGGTAAATGTAACATGATATCTTCTGTGATTCTGAACATGTTAATCTATGATGCATATATTTGCAAAAGTCTGTTGTGTAACAAGTGTTTTTAGAAAAACAGCTGTTTCAGGGAGTAACTTTTATGATGTCTTCACTAAGTTCAGTATTAGAATCAGAATTCGTATTTATATCACAGTATCTAGACAAGGTGAGATATAAGCAAGGTAAATGGTTAAAGATGCGGTTTCTAAAGCAATATCTTATTAACTTAAATAAGGGAATAATAATATTGGGAAACCTCATTTCATTTCTTGGAATCTTGAGTTTATAAGTTTTAATTAATATTTCAAATGTAAGCATTTTATATGAATAAAGGTGGAGGCATGTTAAATTTTACAAAAATGTTTCTGAAATGCATTTTTGGTTTTTCTTTGAAGCGAGTAATATTAAAGTTTGGTTTTAAAGGTTCCAAACAAATTAGCTTGTGAAATATTTTTTAAATTAGTAGTGAAATGCTGTTGACTTTTCTTTAAAGTATAGCATTATTCAAGTGTGGTTTTAAAGGTTCTAAACATACTTAACTATGCAATAATTTGCTTCATCACTTTTCCTTCCAAGTTCCTCTGTGTATTAAGTGTAAAACGATACTTGAGATTCTGCTGTATTTATTTAAAAGAAAGTTTCATTTTGAAATAACATGTGAAGTATAAAAATCATTATTGAAATGAAGTACAACCGTTTTGTGTTGCAGTAAAATACAAAGAAACTGGCTTTTAAGTATATTTTGAGAAATAAATTCAGTTTGTCTAGTTTTGAATACAAGTTATGAACATCTTTTTTAAAATTTACCAGAAACCAGCTATTACTAAGTGCCTCTTAATACTGTATTAAACTAGATTGTATTATAGCTAACAGATTAGTTTTTGATTATCAGACTGTCTTTGGGACATGCTAAAAGGCATGAAAATGGAAAAACTATGCATTTTTTGTAATTCTAAGTCCATATCAGCTTATTTCATAGTTAATCCTAGTTTCTGATATTGTAAAATACTTGGTTCCTTAATTTCAGATGTTTGTTTTAATGCTGAAAATGTAATTTTTCTAGTGACAAGTGCTGTTGTGGATGTTGTATTTAACATCAGTTTTGGCATTTGTTGAAAGTTAAGATTTCATTATAATTTTATATTTATTGAAGAAAGGCAATTTGAAGATTTTTCTTATGAAATATTATTTATTTCCTTCTGTTTTTGCACACCTTGTGTTCAGATTATTGAATAAATATATTTTATAACAACTGCATCTAGACTTCAAAAGTTGCATTATTCATACAAATATTAAAAAGGTCATAAACTGCTTTAGGTATTTCAGATGCTTATCTGAAACAAAGTTTGTATTTATACACTTCTGTAATGTTATGAAGAACTGCAAGTTCTGTAAGATTTTTTTCTCCCATGTGTAGGATTATGTTAAATGTACTAAATTATACTGTTAGTTACCATACTTCATATGTTTTAAAGAATAGAAAACTGTTGCTAGAAGAACAATTAAATTTGCATACTTAATATTGTTGGCAACAGCTAGAGGTTATTTTTAATTGAAAAGGTTAATTAAACTTGAGAGAGATCGTATACTTCAGTGTTGGTTTTACTGTGAATTGCTGTGTTACTATTAATAGAGAGACCTCAAATCTTTATTATTTTATGCACTTAAAAATATAATAACAAAAGGGTTAAGCTGTGTCTATTTTCTGGGTAGTAAAATGACTTTCCAAGGTTGATAGTTATGCTAAGGCAACAGTTGGTTATGCATTATCTTTTTCAAAAAAGTGCGATGGGGAAATGAACCTTTTTAAGTATATATGCCAGAATTATTCATTGCAACAGGAAATTTGATAGCTCTCATATTTACAGTGGAACCTTGGATCACGAACACTGTACTTCATGAACAATTCAGATGATGAAATTATCTGAGTGGTCTAGAGTTATGAACACATAAGTTACGAACAAATGATATTCAATGGTGTGCTGAGGTAACATATGCCACATAAGTAATACTCATGAACTTCTGAAAACATCATTTTAATATTTTCCATTGCTTAACTCTTATTAACAAAGTCTAGCAGAAAGTGACTTACAGAACCATTAATTCGGCCTGGAGAAAATTAGGCCAGATTGCATTCCAAGCAGAGATCTGAATGCTTTGACACATATCTACGACATTGAATCTCTAGATAAAATCATGTCCTAGGAAGTTAACACCGAAGAAGTTACTTGAAGGCCATAACAAAAATGAGCTCAACAGGAAGGGACTTTAGTTCTCTGCCAGGAAATGTATACAGAATGAAGTAAGATGCAAAGTTTTCACATAATAATACTATCTTTGTAAAGAACCTGACTTGATCATAAGCATTGTCAATGAAAATATCCTAACTCACTTTTAAAACGTAGACAATCGTTATTCATATTGGATAAATTTTGAGTGAAACTGGCCCAGTGGGTCTTGAGCTGTGTCGAGTTGCACTTAGGCAAAGAAAGGATAAAAGGAGATATGTCCTAAAAAGCAGTAACCAGATGTTTTTAAGGAAGGGGAATTTCTTATCTGAATAGTATCCTGTTTCTCATCATTTTCCAAGTATACCATTCACTTTCCTTCGTACAGATACATTAAAGTTAAATTTTTGTCCGTGTTATCTGTTTAATATTTTTGCGCTAAATTTAATCATTTCAATTAGTATGGGATAATGAACTTGTGCACAAAGTACTATAAAATTTAAATAAGCAGGCACCTGTGGTTCAAGAACAAATTAATCCATTTAAGTTTATTCCTATGGGGAAAATTGTTTCAGTGAATAAACGGTCTTCAAGAACAAATTAAATTTGTGAACCAAGGTTGTATTGCCAGCTGTGGTTGCATATTCGCTTATTCTGCCATGCAAATCAAGCAACATTAAAAATTAAGAAACCTCTTAATCGTACAATAATGACTATATGGGCATAATTCAACTGAAAGCTGAGGTATGACCAAAACAATTTTGCTAAAATATTAGGTTAGTCTGTATGTTAGGGTGCCCCTTGGATTGTAGCCAAATTGTTTCACCTGAGTAATTGAATGTTATGGAAACCCTATTATGATGTGATTGGTTGCGTGATGGCAATGAATTTGACAGATGGAGAAATATTTGTAAGGGCTTATTTCAGCATTGGAGTGTCAGGCGAACGTTGCTTATTTGTGCTGTACACCTTAAAATGGGTGTATGTGTTGAGATTAATATGAAAGTTTTGTACGATTTGGAACGTAAGGGGAAAAAGGTATTAATTGACTGGTGTGTAAATGAAGGTTTACTGTTTGCACAAAGGAAATGCATATCGAAGTCGAACGTAAAGATGGGTTTGTGCAAGAAATGCCACCAACAGTCCGCCTCTACGGAGGATATTTTTTACTCTTATTTATGTGGTGATGGCAGTATGCATATTCTAAGTTCAGATAATTTTAGAAAGTTTTTTAATGCTCTTAAGGAATTTTGTGTGCCACAGACTCAAGACACAAATAAATAAATATATTTCCTTTTGTAGTGCGTATATGCGATAAGATTTATTTCCTTTTTTATGTTATTTCATTATGTGATTTAAAATGCAGTTTATTGAGCTTCGATTGGTTACAAATTTTGTTCAATTTTGGTGATGAGTAACTTTGTTTTAACATTATGTGATGTCATCATTCTCCTGATTTTTTTAGAGTGAAAATAGATCAATGTGTACATGGACACCGAGTTTGTGTAATCCTTTGACTTGTTATTTTGGTTTTGTGTAGTGGCCATCTTGAAATTGTGCCTTGCTGGTCAATCACCAAGGAGCACCCTTAAATATATTTTTACCAAATATTACTCTGAACGGTGTAGGTACATTCAGTTTTTATTCCTTTTTAGTATTATACTGGCATGGTTAAAGATTTATTGAAGTTTTTCTTCAAAAGAAGACTTATTTTTAATAACATGGATTGCTATCTTGTGACGACTTAAATAGAACTGCTAGAAAAGTTTTAGATATGCATCTAAATTGCATGTAAGAGTTTTGAATAAAACGTAGAATTAATGTGTACTTACTGAAAAATAGATATGAATTATTCTAATAAATGTAACATACTGTCACGGATTTTGTATCTAGTTAACTATTTTTAGTAGAAATATAATTAACATTGTTTTATTTCCCCATGCAGTGGAGCACGTGACAAATTTTAAGAGTAAGCTATGCCATAAAAGTAAAAATACAAGAGCATGTGCGTTTAACATTGAATAAAAGTTTATCTCAGTAATTGATATTTAATTTAAATAAATGTAATTGACTATTATGGTAGCGGTAACTGTAATTCTTCTCTTTTTGAGTTCCAGAAATTGCTAGAACTGTCTTGCGCGGCCAGTTTAGAAAGCTATAAAAGCTGGAGAGAAACATCTCTGCTCAGTTTTTTTAGTGAGCTGTTGTTTACTCAGCTGTTGTAATTTTGTTGATGGGATTGCACTCTGGATTAGGTTCTATTTAATGTTTTAGTAGTTTAAAATATAGTTACTGATTATATTTTGTGATATTGTACAAATATCTTTGGAAAAAAAATCCAGCATTTGTTATATATCTTGTGATAGGAATAAATATTATAACTTTTTATGGGACTTAACACTTTTTGGTGTCAGAAGTGGGATTGAATGCCAGTAACAAGACTGTTGGAGGAGCAGTTACGGCAGCTCATGCTATTATGTCCTTTGCTGCACTTAAAGAAGAAATGAAAGATTCCGTTAAAGAACAGAGGAAAGCTGGCGAAAATTCCATTAAATACGAGATGAAAGCTTTTCAAGCTTGAAGTTTTCGAATTTGCATTGTTTATTTTAAAATATATTCATTACTTTTTTTGTGACTATGTTGTTATTAATCTTTAATTTACCAAATAATGAGGTGGATGCCATATAATTTTTTTCAAGAAAGAGGTCTTTTTATCTGCAAAATAGTGTGCGAAAATGGTCACAACATAAAACTTTGTGAACGACGAAACCATATGGAGACGCAATGTTAAAATCTGGAAAAAAAAAGGGCTTCTGTGTTGGAAACTGGTTCGGCGGTTCCAGAATATCATTCACCACTGCTAATAGATTTATGTATTCTTGGGCAGAGGAGCTGACGTGCATGAAGTAACAAACAGCTTAATATGCTGCAGTTGACTACAATACATACATGTGATAAAATAATAATAATAAAGACTCTTTAAAATATTCTTAGGAAACGACATGTTAGTATTATTGTTATTATTAGATATTGTGATGTTTATTTTTATATTTGAGCTTCACGAATGTTGCGAAATTATAGCTGAGATCTTGGCACAAATCTAAAACCGCCAAATATGGTTATGGGCCACTATAACAAAGGAGTACCGAAATAATTAAGGAAAATGAAAGTGTGTAAAATCGTAAGGTTTTTTTTTTTTAGTGCTGGAGATTAGAAAATTGTGCAGTGCCTTTGCCGGGACTCGAAGCTGGACCTTTTGAATACGTGCCGAATGTGCTCCCGTTACACCATGAAAACATGCTGGAAGGAGTGAGAAAATTCGGAAAAGATGCAATTATATGCAAAGATGCAAGTATGTTTAACGTAAATATTTTCACTATGAAACTGAGCTCTTGCTGCTCATCAAGTGTAATAAAATTGGTTGTAAAAAATTCATAGATTTATACTACACCATACTGCTGTGCATCGAAATGCATTGGCGACTGTTAACTGGTTGATTTTAAAAAATTCTCAAATGCCACATGTCGTCGTCTTGAAACGCGAGTAAAGCATTTAGAGAGCAGATAAAATCTAGCAGCTAAAGCGTTAATCATATCTGTAATTTTAATAATGTGTTAGGTGTAGTATACGTCGTTCTGTTTTACAATATAAAGAAGAAAATTAGTAAATATTCAATATTTTTAAACGACACAGTTTTATTTACATGTTAAATATTTGAATGCAGTTTCAAAAAATTAAGGTTATTTAAAAAGTAAGATTTCTCAATGTTGAGTCTTATATTGATTTAAATAAAAATTTTCTAGAAATTCTATGCGTTATCAGTTAAAATTGGTTCCTATAAGCAATTAAAAAAATTGCTAAGTTTTGGATTGCAGAAAGCAAATTTGCTGACAAACTGTTTGGCAGCATTATGAAGTAAATGGTAAAAGAGTACTGCTTCACTAGATACAGTTGTTTCACTAGAATTTGACTGGCTATGTTCTTATCAACTAAATTTTCTAGTGTTATATATTTTTAAATGAATAAAAAAGTTTAAAATTTTCTGCTTTATTTAAATCATATTGGTAGAAAGCATATACATCTCCTCTAATAAAGTTATTAGTTAAATTATTTACTTGGCTATTTTTAGTAGAATCATAATTAACATTGTTTTATTTCCCCATGCAATGCATCGCGTGACAAATTTGAAGAGCAAGCCTTGCCAGAAAAGTAAAAATACAAGAGCACAGCAATTACTCTTCGTCCCTAAAAAAGATATGAATGATTTGCTTCCTTCCGGTGATTTTAGAGCCCTTAATGCTCAGATGTTCTTCGTCCTTTCATTTCCTTTTCATTTAGACCCATTATCTTCCAAAGTATTCACAACCTTTCGCATCTAGGTAGGTATATCTGCCATTTCAAAATTGATATACAAATTTGCGTTTGGCCTAACATGGATACTTTTATCAAAAACTTTGTGAGAAATGTCAACGTTCAAAGATACACAGACATACGAAATCCCCCATTTCGACGTTTCTACTTCCTGATGTCAGATTTTCTCTTATTCACATCAGCTTTACTGCGCCATTACCAATTTATGAAGGTTATCAGTATTGCTTGACCATAATCGATTGCTTCACGTGATGGCCCAAAGCAATTTCCGCATCTGATATGTCGGCTGAAACAACTTGTAAAGATCTAATTAATGGATGGACAGCTCGTTTTGCGCGCTCTTCCACTATCACTGCTGACCAGGTCGAAACTTTGAATGTCATCTTTTCAGGGAGTTCATGCACCTGCTGGGCACTCATTGTATTCGTACCACTGCCTATAGACCTCAAGCAAACGAAATCATTGAACAGTTCCATCACCAGCTGAAAAACAGCATAAGAGCGCAAGAAAACTTTCGCTGCACAAGATCGTTACCTCTTATACTTTTGGGTATTCGATCTTCTCAAAGACGACATCCAAGCAACTTGTTCTGAGTTAGTCTACGGTGCTTTCTTAAGGCCGCCTTCGGATACCGTGTGCTCAGATCAGCTTTCTCTGCCATACCTGACACCAACATCTGTCAATCGTTTACGATCTATAATGTAATCTCTGATTCCCATTGCAACATCAAAACACTTTCCACCATCCTTAAAATCGTGTTCTCATGTTTATTTGAGAATTGCCTTACTCAAGCCTCCTCTTCAACAACCATACTCAGGTCTTCATCCTGTCATTGAGAGACATTACTAAACTTTTATCATATCCGCGCGCGGTTAGAATCAGACTGTTTCAAATGATCGACTCAAAGCTGTATTTTTTATTAACAATAAAACTTTTGACCATAACACTAAACCTTCCAGTAAGACGGATACATTGAAGAATACCATGTCAACTATTCCTAACAAATTCCCTCAACATATGTCGACCACCTACTACATATAACTTGCATAATTTCAAATATATATTTTGTATCCTTCGATCTCCCTCACTGAGGGAATACGCTGCGGTGTTGGTACGGAAATAAAACAACCAATAAGATGAAATGCTATGGAAACAACACATGTACTTTCGGTTTTAAAAATAAATTATTAGAATTGCAGCAGAGTGGCGAAAGCAGTTCAGTTTTCTCTTCTAAGTGTCGTTACGTTATATTTAATAATGTTTAAATTTTTATAAATGTGTCTTTGCCTCACTATGAAACATCCACGAGTCCTATGATGGAACCCCTTTCAATTGTTCGCAACGCCGCCGAGTACGTCTTGAAGGCATCCTTCGTTACAATGTCGTGTATCGAAGCCGTCAGCGCGGTTGTAAATGCTCGTCACTCGCCTCACCTGTTTTTTTACTTTCTACTAGGTGCGCACTTCAGGCACGATTTGTATCGCTCCATAATTCTGACTGGCCTTCAAAACCGTAAAGCCTGTGCATGTAAATTTAAAACTAAAAACACAGAATGTATACTCATTTCAGTGTCTGAGATGTCCATGTCTCCGCTCAACACTCAAGATATAGATTACATTGCAAGTTTAGGTTACCCGACTATAATAGCCGGCGATTTCCACTGCAAACATACGATCTGGAATTCACGTAAGAACAATCATGATGGAGTGGTGTTACATGCTAAATAATGACATCAAATCTTCGCACTCAAGAAACCTACATATATCGCAACCTGCCCATTTAAGTTTGCTAATGTACTGGATGTTATGATCACGATAAATATACCTCAATTTTCTTAAACTTGCGTAAATAACGACCTATCCTCAGATCACCTCCCCGTTCGCTTCTCATTATGGTGGGTTGCGACGGGGTCTATCACCTATAAGAAGCCAAATCAACTGGAAGAAATACACGCAGATCATAAACAATAAATTTCGGCTTCTTGTTCTCTAAATAATAACAATGACATCAATAATGCAACTAGCAATCTACACTCATGTCCATAAATTAAGGATAATTCGGAGTCGCGCGGAAATCGAACTCTAAAACAAATATATCACCTGTAAAATCACTACACAAGTCTTCAAGAATCATATGCAAATTTCAGGAAGTAACCAGATGACACCGATGGTACGTCACAATGACGTGAGTGTAAGAGAGTGATATATAAGGAATACAGGAAAAGAAGTAAAATTGTTCGCAGGCGCTTTATAAGCATTTCAGTGCAATAACCGAATAGTTCTGACACAAAGGTGGATGATTTTTTACGTGGTAGAATTATCGGCCGTCTGGAATGTGGGCGTACCCAACTGGAAGTCTCAGACGAACTTGGAATTGCCCAGAGTGTCATCTCCAGGCTTTGGCAACAATTTCAAGGTGATGGTAATGTGAGTAGACGTTACAGCACAGGTCGCCGCAGAGTTACAACGCCTAATGAGGACCGGTATTTGGCAGTTACTGCCAAAAGAAATAAGCGGAGCACAGCCTGAGACTTGTCTCGTCAGCTCTCTTCAGCCCCTGTTACGACAATTTCAAGGCAACGTCAATTTCAAGGCAGACGATGTACAGACGCTTAGGGCAGATTGATGCTCGTAGACCTATCAGATGCATTCCACTTACTGCAAATCACTGTCGCCTGCGGTTAGCCTGGAGTGGAGAGCATGCATTGTGAACACCACAACAGTGGGCTTGTGTGATGTTTTCTGACGAGTCCAGGTTTAGCTTGCAGTCTGATTCTCGCCGGACTTTTATATGGAGAGCTCCAGGCACCCCTTACCACCAAGAAAACATCACTGAACGACACCGCTTTACGGTGGTGCAGGAGTGCTCATTTGGGGTGGAATTATTCTGGGTTCCAGAACTGACCTGCATGTACAAATTGGAACCATGACAAGCGGAATATCGGGACGTCATTCTGGAACGACATGTACGTTTGTTTCGAGGCGCCATGGGCGCACAATTTGTGTTTATGGATGACAACGCCCGTCCTCACCGTGCAAACATCGTAAGGGAATGCCTTCAATCGGAGGATATCACCCGTATGGACTGGCCAGCATTCTCACCGGACTTGAATCCAGTAGAGCACGTGTGGGACATGCTTGGCCGACGAGTTGCACCCCGTCAACCTCCTCCTACATGTCTACCGGAACTTCGGAGAGCATTGCTTTTTGAGTGGTGTAATATCCCCCAAGATCAGATCGATAATTTGATACTCAGCATGCCTAGGCGTTGTACGGACTGTATTGCATCGTCTGGGAGACATACAATGTATTAACAATCATACCAACCATGTAATATTGGTTTTTTGTAAATAGGTTTTTTTTTTGTAATTTGCTCCAGGGAGAAGAAATCGCTAATTTTTTAATAATATCCAACATATAGCATCTTTTTTTGCTCTTTACCTTTTGTTTAATAAATAAGCTTTACAAATAAGTCAAATTTTTTTTGCTTCTAACTCTTCCTTTGCCTGATTTTGCATTATCCTTAATTTATGGACATGAGTGTAAATAACAGCATCCGCGCTGCAACCAAGAATCTCAATTCACCGAAGACAGAAGATCTCATTCTCCTGCACTACATCAGAATAAAAATCAGAGACAGAAATAGGTTCAGGAAAATCGCGCAACAGACAGAAGATCCTCAAAACAGCAGAATATATGACGATAGCAATAGAGAACTCAGACGCATCACGAGGGACTACCGAAACAAATCTTGGAACAACTTCGTAAGTAGTCTTTTTCATACCGATCCCTCGGTATGGAGAACTGCAAAAGCGAAAATAAGATTGGACCCATTAAGCAGAATAACAAATTAATCCATGGCCCGGACGAAACTGCTGACTTGTTTGCCAACAATTACGAAGAGCAGTTCTATGTTAACAATTTTCGCAATCCCAGTGATATTAATGTTTACAACCATGTTACGGATTTCAATAATAATAACAGTTCTGGATCCAAACGTTAAACCCGGAGAAAGCCTCAGGCTATGATGGAGTAACTAAGCCTTTAAAAATATCCCAAGAAAAGTAATAATGCTAATTACAAATATATTCAATGCATGCCCCATGAATAATTCCTTCCCTCAAGTTTGGAAACACTCTATCGTATAATTGTCATAAAAAATATCAGGAAAGGACTGCGCGGTCACGGGAAAATATCGACCAATCAGCTTGTTTCCAGCTTTAACTAAAATTTTCGTTCGTATCATAGTTGCAAGAATTAATAAATTTATTGAAGGTCCAAAATAATCCAAATCCAAAATAATATTTTGGATTTGGATTCAGACACGGGTTCTCTACCGTATTGCAAGTTACTGCACTGGTGTGCAAAACTTAAGCAACAGCGGGGTTTTTTGCCATAACTCCACGAGAAATCAACTGAGACACATGAAATGCAGAAATGAAGGAGAGTATTATGTACGTAAAGGATGACGAAAGCATCGGAGCTGAAAAAGGAATACAGTGCATACGGTATGGAATCGCATAAAAACAAGCTTTATTGAACGCATAGTATCGTGACTCCTGATTGTCAGTCCAAGAGGAAGAACAACAAGCAGATGTTCGTTATGGGATATGCCCTCCCCTCACTGCAATGTTTGCTTCGCACCGTCTCCGCATACTCAGAACCAGCTGGTGCAACATTTCTTGCGGTAGGAGTGCCCATTCTTCAATCAGCATCTGTTTGAGTTGTTGGGTGTTCTCCGGAGAATGTAAGCGTGCTGCAAAGCGTCTCCCCAAAGCATCCCATACATGTTCGATGGGATTTAAATCTGGGGAGCACGCTGGCCAATCCATTCGAGTGATATCTTCACTTTCCAGTAGCTCCTCAACAGCAAGAGTCCGATGTGGCCGTGCATTGTCATCCATAAAAATTAAGTCTGGGCCAATGGCACCTCGGAACAGACGCATATGGGGAAGGAGTACCTCCTAACAATAGCGATCCCCGGTTACAGACCTTCTGTCGAAAACGTGGAGCTTAGTTCGCCCGCTCAGCATAATGCCTTCCCAGACAAGAACTCCAGGACCACCGTTACGGTGTCTTTCCTTGATGTTACTGGGATAAAACCAGGTCCCGACCTCTCTCCAAATCAAAACGCGTTGAGAATCGCTTCTGATACTGAACCGACTCTCATCCGTAAAGAGGACACGCCTCCATTAATCAGTTGTCCAGGTTTTGTGCTCTCTGCACCACTGTAAACGGTGGCGTCTGTGGCCAACATTCAACGGGAGGCAGCGTTCAGGACGGCGGGCGAATAGGCTCCCTTTGTGAAGGCATCTGGCCACAGTAAACCGCGACATTTGTCGCCCCGTTGCTGTACAGAATTGCTGAGCAATGGCGCTAGCTGACTGCTGTCGGCCTCTTTTCGCCTGCAGGACGCTATATCGATCATCCCCTGCAGATGTGGTCCTCGGGCGGCCACCACCAACCTTTCTAACAGCTGTACGTGTGGTTTAGAACGCTTTCTAAGCGCGCGAAACGACACTTTTGTTGATTCCGAACTCTGCAGCTACACTGGTGACAGTACGCTCCTCCTCCAGCTTTCCGATCATTCTTCCACGTGTGAAGTCTTCCAGGTGATGTTTTCTAGCCATATTTCACGAACTGACTCACTGGCACTTGCAGCAAATATGCTGAATTGCGTCTCCGTCCTTCCTTTTATTCTACTGTCGAGCTGCGCTCGCCGACATCACGCGTTTTGTGTACGCTAACGTCGCCTCTAACGTTTCGTTCCTGATATTTGCATACGCATGACGTTTCTACTGACGTACGTGTTCATTGTACTGATCTTCAGACCTCCTTTTCTGCAATTTCGTAGCTATCTGCTAAATTTTTACATTGTTGCTTAAGTTTTGCACACCAATGTAGAATTGCGGAAGATATCGGAGAAAGCTTCAACTAAAAGATATCGGAGAAAGCTTCAAATAATTGAACATTCCGAGTAGGGATTAAAAATACTCTCTCTAATAGCAGGAACTCCAGAGCTGGTGTACCACAGGGCTCTATCATTTCACCAATCCTTCCAGGCTATAATTTTTAATCTGTTACTGTATCTTCCGAATTCTCCCATCCCGTGGCATGTTACGCAGACGATATGGCCATGTTATGCAAATTAGTATATCCTCAACACGCTAGAGGAAAACTACAAAAAGCAATTAATCTAACTTCAAAATGGTTTCAAGCTTGGAACTGGTCTGCGAAAATGATCACAACATAAAACTGGTTGTAGGCTGCTATAACAAAGAAGTACCGAAATAATTGAGGAAAATAAAAGTGTGTAAAATCTTAAGGTTTTTTAATGCTGGAGACAAGAAAATTGTGTAGTGCCTTTGCCGGGACTCGAAGCTGGACTTTTCGAATACGCGCTGAGTGCGCTCCCGTTACACCATGAAAACATGCTGGAAGGAGTGAGAAAATGCGGAAAAGATGCAATTATACAAAGTATGTTTAACGTAAATATTTTCACTATGAAACTGAGCTCTTATTGCTCATCAAGTGTAATAAAATCGGTTGTAAAAAATTCATAGATTTATACTACGTCATACTGCTGTGCATCGAAATGCATTGGCGACTGTTAATTGGTTGATTTTGAAAAATTATCACACGCCGCATGCCGTCGTCTTGAAACACGAGTAAAGCTTTTAGAGGGCAGATAAAATCTAGCAGCTAATGCGTTAACCACATCTGTAATTTTAATAATCTGTTATATGTAGAATACGTCGTTCCTTTTTGCAATATAAAGAAGAAAATTAGTAGATATTCAATATTTTTAAACAACACAGTTTTATTTGCGTATTATACAATAGGCCATTAAATATTTGAATGCAGTTTCAAAAACATTTCGAGAAAGAAATTAAGGTTCCTTTAAAAAGCAAGATTTCTTAACGTTGAGTCTTATATTGATTTAAATAAAAATTTTCTAGAAATTCTATGCGTTATCTAAATAGGAAGTTTTGAATTGCAGAAAGCAAATTTGCTGACAAACTGTTTGGCAGGATTATGAAGTAAATGGTAAAAGAGCACTGCTTTACTAGATACAGTTGTTTGACTAGAATTTGACTATGTTCTTATCAACTAAATTTTCTAATGTTATATATTTTTAAATGAATAGAAAGGTTTGAAATTTTTCTGCCTTATTTAAATCGTACTGGTAGAAAGCATATACATCTCCTCCCATAAACAGTTGTGGCAGAAAGAAAATTTATTCGTAACCCAAAATAATAAATATGAATGAAATTCTCAAATGGATGGATAATACAAACTAAGATTCCGCATGTATCTATTCGTTCACTGCTTTGTATTTTAGCTCCAAGAATCGAGTATCTGCGGGTCTGGGAATTAGCATTTTGAAATTTTGGAAATTCGAAAAATAGCTCTGGATTGGCAAGTATTGTTTGGAATATTTTGATAACGTGGGTACAGTTTTTAAGCAGCTAATTTTTAATCACCATGTACTATCAGCTAAGCAGTTCATGTACATTTTTATTTCAGAAATATTACGAGTTCAGGTCTTAAAGGCATTCTTTTTAAGCCTCATGCTCACGCTGCTTCTGGCTGACTTTTGCATACTTCTTCGAGATTTTATTTTCTGGGTACACTGCGATGGCAATGGGCTGCAGAATGCGATATACACTGCTCAAAACAATTAAAGGATATTGTAAGTTTTATATAAAATAAAGATATAAGGGAATTTTTTTTTGCCGAAAATGGAAGAAGAGAATCACAAATGCAAATTTTTCTGCTTTTCAAACTGTGGAGTATGCTAATTTTGAGTTCGACGTCAAAAACGTCGCTTCAGTGGCAGCGAATGAAATTTGACTTTCAACTGAATGAAAGACAATGAAGACAAGGATGATCGGCATTCAGTGACTGCTTTGTTTCGATGAGTACGATGTCTCAGCGAAGTCATTTAACCGATTCAGAAGCTTGGAGAGTTGTTGGTAGGTTAGAAGGGGGCCAAACTCAAGCCGAAGTAGCGCAAACCATTGGAGTGTCACAAAGTGTGATTTCCAGGATCTGGAACCGTTTTTTGGAAACTGGAAGTGTAGGCCGAAGACCAGGGCAAGGTCGTAGACGGGCAACAACGCCCAATGAAGATCGTTATTTAGTGTTAACGGCTCGAAGACACCGAAATATGAATGCTACTCTTCTCCAACAACACCTTCGCTCGGCTACTGGTAGGACGGTTTCAACTCAGACTGTCCGAAACCGGCTCCATGGTGTAGGTCTGTATGCTCGCCGACCGATGGTATGTGTTAGACTAACATCAAGGCATCGTCGCGACCGCAGGGAGTGGGCAACAGAGCATGTGAACTGGAGGAGAAATGAATGGAGCAATGTTCTTTTTTCTGACGAGTCCCGTTTTTCTGTTCATCCTGATAATAGGCGTATTTTCGTCTGGAGGGACCGCGGCAGTAGGAATAATCCTGCGTTCGTGCACGAAAGTGTCAGATTTGGCGGTGGGGGAGTGTTGGTGTATGGTGGCATCTCCATTGACGGGCGCACAGACCTCTACATCATTCGAGATGGACCTCTGACTGGTCGCCGATATAGGGATGAGATCCTCAGACCTATTGTAGTCCCTTACGCTGCAGCAATCGGAGATGACTTCATTTTAATGGACGATAACTGCAGGCCACATCGTGCTAACCTGGTGGAGGATTTCCTTTTCGAGGAAGGAATCGTACGAATGGAATGGCCAGCGTGTTCTCCAGACATGAATCCAATAGAGCACGTTTGGGACGCTCTAGGAAGACGAGTTGCTGGCCGCCAACCACCCCCACAAACTCTCCAAGAACTGGAAAGAGCTCTTCTGGAAGAGTGGGACAGAATACCCCAACTCGTGATTAATAGCCTCATTGACTCCATGCCTCAAAGGTGTTCAACGTTGCTGGCCGTCCGTGGAAACCATACCCCCTACTGAAAATGATTTCCTTTGAAGAAAACACCTTTTCTTATTCTTTTTTCTCATATGCACAAATTGTGTTTTTTTCCTTTTGTACACAAATGCGCAATAAAATGCATTTTTTTCTTCCAAACATGTGTAATTTATTCTCATATAGCGTACTACGTCTGTCGACCATGCATCAATCAGCTAAAAAGTTTCCCAGCCACAAAATCCACCTAAAACCGCAATATCCTTTAATTGTTTTGAGCAGTATATAATACATATTTGCCTCCCAGCCGGTATAGTGCTTAGTGACCCTGACTGCCTTAGCGTTGGGCCCGGGCTCGAATTCCGGAGAATGCATGGTTATAACTGTTCGTCCCTTCATATGAGGCAACGGTGGCCATGGTTGTGGCCATTTCCGCAGTAAAATGACTACCGCTTCCGGCCCTCGAAGTCCGTTTATGCGATGGTATAAAGTGACCACGAGGGACCGCCCGGCAAAAGCTAATGACTATTAAATAAAGCTCGCGTTCATTTAAAAGAAACATACGTTAAAGACCATGTAATTTATTGCATTACTGCCATGTTTCTGGTCTATGCAGCTAAATTTTTACAGCACACAGCTATATATTTCTGCCTAGCGATCTATAACTAAATTTTGAGGAAATACTAATATGACAAATATGAAATATTTGCAGGATATGGCAAATAAAACGTGTTTAACTGTTAAAATAAAATAAATGATAAATTCTTCCGGAACTTCTTATATAAATATCATGAACAGTAATGATCTGACTAAACATATTATTACAAATAGCTTGGCTCGTCAGCGGCCGAGATTACTGATCAACGGTAGTTCGATTCGGGCTAAAACCCCGCCGAAGGGGGTGGTTACATGGCAACATTTGTCGTTTTTTCCATACCGAGAATACAAGCCAGTTTCTGTTGAAGCATTCTTCACGAAGCCAACCCTTAGGCAGGTAACTCTCATATGCTTTGCTATACCCCCCCCAAAAAAAACAAGCAAATAACTTTTTATTTATTTAAATTAATATTAAGATTGATGAAATAATTTTTTAGAAAGGCTTTACCATGCTAATTCGCAATTACCATTTTATTAAATAAAAATAATAATAAGACAACGATCCACAAAATTAGCGATTTTAATTATATTTTAATTCGCACGTTTACGTATAATTTCTTAAAAATACAGATTTACTAGTTATTACATAAACGTTAAATCATAACGTAAAATGAATGAATGAAACAAAAAACAAATTTTTCTGTTTTTAAAGATTTAAAGCAGGAAACCAGGGGGAATAAAAACAAACAAACCTGTAAGTAAATTGCACTATTAATTGAGGCAAAGCAACGAAAGCTTGAGGAAGGAATGCATTCGTGGCCTTTCTAAGGGAAACTGATTCCCGTTTAATTTAGTCATGGGAGAAACCATGAGAATCTTGCGATACGAATTCAAGTCGGGCTATTACTGTTTAGTGGTCTTATACACTCGGCCGTAGATAGGCGCTTGGTGATCAACAATAACTTATTATATTTATTAACAGTAACTTATTATATTTATGCTTGTCATGAAGCTAAAAACTGCATCTAACTTAGACTGTGATTAATTATAATAATAATTAATTGTTGACAGGCTTAAAATTGAGGTACCTTAATATATAATTTGTTTTTCTATGTTTACATTTTTGTGCACCCGTCGCGGGAGGTAAGAAATTTCCCAAAGGCGCCATTTTAAAATAAGCAGGTGGCTACCAAAAACACTAACGCCGGCCTTGCTGACACGTTTCTATAAACATTCTTCCGGGAAGAAGGTCATTTGAACTATGAAATAGTGTAAAAGTTACGTTCAATTTAGAGTAAAACTTTGCATTGCATGGATTTTTTTCCCCCGAAATACTCTTAAATTTATTTTTCGTTTAAGAAAAGGAAAACAAATACACTCACTTCCAAAAGTTAAGCACGGAGAGGAAAATGCTAATTTCTGGAAGCCAATCAGAATTGAAGAGGATGCAATTCGCTGCAGAGGTAGATGGAAGTATGCAAATATGTTAGATAACAGCCAATCGGTCTTTCATGTCAAGAAATATGCAAAAAAGGCAGTCTTATAAGAAGCCAGATTTATGAAGGGTTACAGAAGTTGATTGTAAGTGCTGATAGAAAGTATTTAAAACTTTAGTACAATTTGTTTTCAAGACATACGTGTTTCTATGACTTCCAGAAGACGAATGGAAAATTATGAGCGCTGCCGTGCTGTGGGCGCATTGAAGCAGGACAGTCGATCACAGATGTTGCTGTTTTCTTCGGTGTTCATCATTCTGTAATTTCACGTTTATGGAAACAATTCCAAACCACACAGACAGTTACCCGAAGACCGTAGCCGGTCGCCCAAAGGTTACAACCCCCGCGGAAGATCGATATATTGCTATTGTAACCAAGCGGAATCATGACATCTATTGTTACAGCGTCCATTGGTAAGGCGATATCTGCAGCTACTGTACGCCGAAGTTTACAGATGAGTGGACTGTACGCCCGGGTACCTCGAGTTTGTGTTCTTCTATCCTTCCAATCAAGACGGGCACGATTACAGTGGTAATGTGTCTGACTGGGGCAATGTCATGTTTACTGATGAGTCAAGATTTGCTCTGGAGCCAGATGACAAGCGTATAAGGATATGACGTGAACAACGAACATGCAATCAGTCCGAAAGCATCACCGAACATCACGCGTTCCGAGGCGGAAGCATTATGGTGTGGGCAGGGATTTCATTGGGATACCGCACCGACCTGCGCATCTTTAAACGGGGTTCTTTGACGGCTGTCCGGTATCGAGATAAGTCCTAGAACCCACTGGGAGATTGTACGCTGCAGCAGTTGGCCCTACTTTTGTTTTAATGGACGATAGCGCGTCCCCATAGAGCTGACATCGTCGATGACTACCTGAAGAGTGAAGGGAATGCGTATGGCGTGACCAACATATTCGCCCGACTTTAATCCCATTGAAAATCTTTGGAATGCTCTCGGCCGTGCTGTATCTTCACGTTTCCCACCTCCAGCCACTCTTATTGAGCTGGAAACTGCTCTACAAGAAGAATGGCGATTGCTTAATTCTGCGGTGGTTGACCACCTAATTGAAAGCATGGTCACAAGGTGTAAAGTTTGTATACAGATGAGGGAGGATCACATACCCTATTAATGTCCTTTTTTTAAATTTTAGGCTGTTTATTTTCACTATATACATAATTCTGTTCAAGTCTCCAGTATGTCATTAGCTGATAACTTGCAAATATTTTATATTATTTTCATTTCTGTATATAATTATTGATTTTGTTTTATGCATATATATATGCTACTTTCCTGCCGAATTCTATGTCAATCAAAGCAGTATTTGTTGATATTTTTGCATTTTACATCTTCATGCTTAACTTTTGGAAGTGAGTGTATTATCATGTCTCTCTCTTTCCCAGTTATTGATATAGTTTTATAGTTAATTAATTTACTCATTTTTTTAATATTTACAAGATAAATACCAAATTGTGTTCGGAAAGTACTCTGCAAAAGCACCTCCCCCCACGCTAATAATAATAATGCGCCCACATAATGCAGAGCTGTTCTGTCATTCCATAAGATAAATTTGTCTGGTTACAGAGGATTTACCAGATGTCTACATTTTAACATTAACACAGTATTTATTAACAAAGAAATAAATTTACTGATATTATTAAATTTGCGTACATATATCTATATTAATACATAAATTTGATTTACAGAGAGTTAAATTTCGTATTTTATTCACATTTATGAAACATTAATTTTTTTAATAGTTTGTAGAGTCATTAGGATTTATTTGGAAGCAGGAGTCATGAAAAAGGAACAATGCCCTCTCCAGGACTTGAACCACGGACCTCTCGAATACGCGCCGAATGTGCTGACCACTACACCACGAAGACATGATAAGAAGACGGGAGAAATACCTTTTATACTCCCCCTTTCAAAGGGTGGCTGGGGATTAGGGGACCCAATCGCCAAATCCTGGAGTTGGAGAACCATCTTCCACCACCTTTTTTAGTTCGGGCGCCACTGTAGAGACATTAGGTATTTTTTGAAAACAGGAGAGATGAAAAACGATCAATGCCCTCGCCAGGACTCAACCACGGACTCTCGAATACGCGCCGAACGTGCTGACCACTTCACCACGAAGGTATGATAAAAAGGCGGGGAAAATACCTTATAGAATTTGTTCCCTAATCCTGCGCTATCTATACATTCTCTGGCAAGTCATAGTCTTTTACGTATCGTCCTAATTAAACGCCATGACTTGTGTCGTCATAGTTCCCTTAAGGGCTTTAACTGAATGGGGGAATCAAGGATTCTCTAAGGGAATTTCTTGAGAAATTTTTATAAACATTAATAACGTCTAAAAGATATAATTTGAACTATATTCTCTGTATTGAATTCTTTACTTATACACTAACACAACGGCACTTGTTTGGTATTGCATCATCTGTTCTAGTACATCCTATTTTGTATTTATTGAAACATTTCCAGAGCACTAGGACATATCCCGTTCTCTATCAAGATGAAAGGAAAGAGTTGATGGTATTTTAGAGATACCAGTTTCTGCACTTGCCAGTAACCTTTTGGCTGAGAAGTGATGACATCTAGTGGGGAGTATGAGAGATTTTTTCGTACAGTGAAATTTTTCTAAGACGATCACAGGTAGCTCCAGACGAGTCTGTCGGGAAGACAGTTGATTTACGGTTATGTTACGTTGACCGCTATTACTCAAGGAATTACTCAACGACTGTGACGTGAGTTGCAACAATGTACTGAAGCAGAAATTTAATTTCATCAGAGATGCAGCTAGGGTTTTCAGCCGCCGGAGACAACTGAAGATCTTGTGCCCCTTTCTGTGAGCCAAGAATGAAAAAGTTTCATTCTAAAATTTTATAACATCAATTTGCCCCCCCCCCCTGAATGGTGCGCCCGGGGACAGATGTCCCCACCGTAGCTACGCCATGAGTTTCATCGTAACATATACAGAAAATTACTAACGAAGATAAGTCAGTGAATTCGTAAAAAAACAAACTTGGGGCCGAATATGCCTTATTGCTTTTTTCTTAAAATGCTGTTTATGAATAACATTTTCAAATATGGAAAACTAGTTTAGTATGTTAAAAACTTGCATGAGCTTTTTATTTAGTTCCCCATTTATTGATGAATGATACCTGAGTAATCATTATACAATTCTGGGATCGGAATACAGGGGGTTTGATTATTCCCAAATCTAAATGTTATGATTTTCTAATTATATGAGCAGGTAAGAATAATAAATTAACTTCGTTATTAAATTAATAACTTTAATAAATAACTTGTTCGAATGGCATGAGTCATTGTCGAAAATTAACAACACTTGCTATTCATTGCGAGGCCATATTTACCGATATTTTTAAAACATTGCGATCATCATTAATAATAAATAAAAAGAATTATTATTGGTGTTTCCTCTCCCAAAAATATTGACATAAAGCATCATCGTGAGCTTTGTTTTACTTTTTAATAAAAAAATAAAATAAATATTAAATTAATTTTTTTAATAAATAAATATTATATATAAATGTATTTTTTTAATATATATATATATAAAAAAAAAATACTATACGCATTAGAAATTTTGAATATCAGTGGTGTCTAGTGACAAAGACACGTCTCATCGACGTTGTAAACGTGTTTTTTTTTAAGTAATAATTTATTTTTTTTTGTGCGTATGTGTGAGTGTTTGTTATCATTTTTCTTTTTAAGTTTTTTTATTTGAATTTTGTTATATCTGTAATTTTCTGTCAGCTTCCTTTGCAGTAAACCGGGAGCAGTACATTTAGTAATCATAAATCTTGTCCTAAATTTACATTTTACGTTTGTTTGACAAACATCTTAGACCAACTGTTCCCAAACTTTTGCTGGAGTTGTGACTAATCTGGCTTGTGTGGTATCAGAAACACCTTACGAAATTCATCGCGGCAAGAAGGAAAGATTGCGCCTACCATTTACGAGAGGTTTGAGCACCATACTGGTTGGTGACAGCATGATTTTGCTCAGTTCCGCCCCCAATTTTGAAGGAGAGTTAGGCGGGAGGGTGTATCCTAGGCTCTCCACCCCTTTTCCTTTAACACCAATTTCTCAAGAGGTATGCCCATGGAGGTAAGACTAAATCAAAGGGGTCAACACCGCACTACGAGTCAAGATCCGCTCCCAGGCTCTGGTTTCCAGATGGGGTGTTTTTGATTTACATCCAGAGTTTCCCTGACAGCGCTTTGATAGTATTTCCACACACGGCAGTTCCATACAAATCGAAAAGCGGGATACTTGTGCATAAAAGAACATTCATTGCTGGATGGATAATAGAAATTTATATAGTTTAGTGACGTTTGTATTATTAGTAACAAAATCACATCTTGACTATTTTTCGATAACTTGCAACAGCGACTTTGCGTTACTTTTAAAACTGTATACATCTTTCGATACCCTTCATAGAGCATAGCATTCGTTACTTTTATTTTATATTCCAAATACCAAAATGTTTTATTGTCATCCACATATTGTCATTTTATTTTTATATACCTGAAAAATAATCACTTTGGGTTAACTAAAAATGAAAAAAATAAAGTTCTGTCTCTCTCTTTCTTAAATTTTATTTAGCAACATGTTTAATTGATGACTAAATACAAAATTATGAATGAAAAATCTTTCTTATTTAATACATATACTTGCGTAGTAGTCTGCTATTTTTGAAAGAGTTTCAAGACATAAAAAAGGCATTGTCAATATTGTTAATCGGTAATCAATATATTTTGCATATTGTTACCTTCTTGATTACCTCGTAGTATGAAAATTTCAGGTATTAGTGAATTTAGATCAATTAGTTGTTTTAAGTGTTTTAAAAAATGAAGCAATATTATGCAGAGTAAGGCAATCAAGATTGCGATCTGATGACAGTGAGGTTAATGTTTAAATGTAAACTGGATAGTTAATTATCAGAGAACTACTAAACTGGGTAAAATTGCTAAAAGAGGTACTGATTGCTCTGTCAAAATATATTTACTATAAAATCTGAATTTGATAATGAATGTATCCTAAAACGTGTTTTAAGTCAAAAGTTTGAAACTTGATGGTTAGATGAAAATATAAAATTATGCGTGTTAAAATATTTGTAAATAGGCACATAGGTTAGGTTAAGTTCTTATTAAATAGGGTAAGGCATGCAAGGGCTGTCTGCTGAAAGGGAGATATGCCATCGTGGAGGAATTTCAAAGGAAACTGACTTTGAGTGGGTATTAAAAATAATACATATAATTTTCATTCAAATTACATTTTTATATATGTAAAAAAATTGGTATTTGCTAAATTATTGTAAATTACTTTATTCGAATAAAATTGTGAAAGGAAAGAAATTAAATTAAAAATTGTACAGACATTAAAGATTTGCACACGTGGCAAACGAAATATATTAAATATTTACGGGCATTAATGCACATGCTCGCAAAAAGCATGTATCAGCCTTTAACAAAATACGAAAATATTTTCTAAATTATTTATAAGTGTATTTGGAAATGAAGGATTTATTCATTCATAAACTCCTGTGAACGTTACCGTGAAAATATCTCGCTATTAAATATATCTAAATTTATAATGGTTATAAATATTATTTAAGTATGTAATAAACTTAACACTTAATTATAAACATAAATTGAAATTATGTTGGCAAATACTCTTATAAAACTATTTAACCAAGAATTGTTCATACTGGAAAGCAATCTGTTTAAAAGGTACTGTAAAGTAAGTTTTATGAGATGCGTAAGTAAAGAAGAGGTTTTATAATATGTATAGTTGAAATTAAGGGTAAAAAAAATCTGGTAAGTATTAAAACAATTATTTTCTTGCGTTTTATAATAACTCAATCACAAGTTTTAAATAATACTAAAAAAAAAGAACGCTTTTTTTATTCCCTTTCAGAAATATTTATAGAAAGTTAAGCACATGGAAATCAGCACCAATATTTAAGACATTTCACTATTAAAATAAAGGTTGCTCTAATTTGAAATGAACCGAATACCTAACAGAGCATTAATTATAAATTGTCTCAGATTTTCGATTTAACAGGTGCCTCAAAAGCTAAAAAATTATCTCATATTTGAGAAGATATTTTAGAAAGAAGCTCTGTAAATAGAAAAGAAATAATGCGTAACTTTAATATTATTAGTACAATAAACTCTGATCCTAATTGTAATCCTTAACCGAATAAAATCGAAATACCTTAATTTTTTTTTCTAATGTAATTAACGAAAACTTGTGAAAATATTTCATTCAAACTGTTCTAGAAAAAATATAGCATTTAATTCCGTTCAGAACGAAATGTGTTTAAAAATGCATTCTTTTCGCATACTTAGAACCCTGAAATATTGTAGAAAAAGCAAATATATACATTTATACGCATATTTAAGACATAATTACAAATGTTTACATCCGATCGTGTCAAACTCATTGATCTTAATGGAAAGTCACTGAATGTTTTGGTCTGCGAAAAGGGATCGCCACTGCTTGAAAGCAGTGAAAGAGAAAAACCAGTTAGGGCCTCTACTTTTACTTCCTACTTCCGCCTCGCCGCATATTTTGAGTGCCCCTATGCAGCACAGACACTATACATTTACAAACATTCACGCCTTCCGTGGGATTCGAACCCGGGCCTTTCGGTATGTCAGTCAGAGTCACTAACCACTTCACAAACGCTTTGACTCGCGGACCCCTTTTTAGAATCAATTCCTCTAGCGGAGCTTCTTAAACTATTCCAAGTCTTACAAGTTAATGATATTTAAAAATAATGTTACAGGGATAGGAAAAAGGTACATATATTAAAGGAACGTAAGGTACAGAGATATCTTAACATTTGTGCAATGTCCAAGAAATTAAACTGTATTAAAAGTTTTTTAATTTAGCGTTATATCTCAATTTATTTTCAACGTAATACTGTAAAAAGTTTCTCACTCATAAAAGGTTCTTCGAAAGTTCAATAATCAAACCAATTTGTGTTACAACAAATATTTTAGATTATTGATAAGACTGTAATTAAAGTCGTTACAATAATTCAATTCTTTCAACTTAATCTTTTCACGAAATTCAATTCAAATATATATTCGACGGTTAACTCCTGTTTGAAATTTTTATCCCTCATTATAGAAGACAATTATAATATAATTTTACTTAGCATATTTTACAATAGCATTAAAATAAAGCATAAAATTAAAGAAAAACTTTTAATGAGACACCTGTGGCTACATTTTTATGCAGTTTTCTAATTTCAACTTTTCATAATTGCAGCTGAATGGTTCTTGCTCTGATGCAAATTCTACATTTTATTTTCTTAACTGTGAATTCATCTTATACGCAGTCAAAATTCTAGACGACTTTGGTTTTGAAAAGCGATTTTTAGTTTGTTGTGAGATGTCAAATTTATTTGTGGATTACTTGCTGTGAGATGTCAAATTTATTTGTGGATTACTGTGTTGATTTTAAGCTGGCTAGGTTTTTGTTTGCTCTGAAGACGTTCAGTATCCATTGAAAGTGATTTAAAAGCACTTAAATTCAAACAATTCTTTCAAAGCTTTGAGACGGGCCTGAAAATCTTTCTGCTTTTTCTTTTCTTTTTTCTTTTTTTTTTGAATTTTAATGTTGTTTTCTTCTGTAATTTCCAGATTTATGTATGAAGATGAAAAAAAAAAACACTTCAGGTTTTTGTAATACAGTGCAATCAGTATCTTCCTTTTCCATGCAAGCCCCACATAATTTTCCAAAAGAAGGCATTTGGTATTCGCATCAAAAACGGTGGCATTTTCTTCTAGCAACGATATATCCATTTTGTTTGTTTTGCAAACAAGTTTTGGCCAATACGTCATTTTACACGCTCAGTTTTTCTCATTTGAAACCGATACCAATATAGCTTTATGGTCCATTAAAAATGCCACTAGGTTATGCATGCAATTTCATCAAATATATCAACGCATTTCCTCCAGACCTTACTTCAGCGTAAAGCAGAAGAGATTCACTGTGGCTTTCCCTATTCTTTACACCTTAGAGTATGTTTTTAAGGGGTTATGATTTTATACAGTTTATTACTTTATTGTTATTTTTATTAATAAACAGTTACTAGATACACAACTAAATCTCACAGAGAAATTATACACATAGAAAACTCGTGGGAGAATCTTAAGAAATCACAATATGATCGCTATGAACATTCACTCTGAAATGACTCCTTATCGACTACCCATCTGTATTCATATAGAGCTAAGTTACGAGGAGGTTCACATCGATTCCAGGAAGGATCGAGAAGCTTCTTAACTGTCCATTTCTAAGAAACGTCCAAGCATTGGCTGATAAGAGGCTAGAGGAGACGCGAAATTCAACTTGAAGAATTCCCACAATCATAGGGGAATTTTCAAATTTCTTATTTTGTTTATGTTTATTGTTTTTATTCTTTAATTTCATTGAGTTTTCATTTCCAGGTCTCGGTATGACTGGACTTATGACCTGGACTGACCGAGGAGCCTCTGGGAAGTGCATGCAAAGCCCTTGGAACTCCGTGAGGACAGATTGAGGATCGCTGTCTTAAAGAAAGCGTTAGTAAAAAATAAAAATAAAGCAGCTTATGTCTATATGCATTCAACTAAAAAATTAAGCGTCTGATTGCAATAGTATAAAAAAAGGGGGGGGCTTATTTGTTTTATGCAAATTAAATACTGAGTCTGTTTTACGTGACCAGATACGAAGGCAAGAAATATGAAATCAATATTACGGTGCTAAGTGTATAGGAATACGATGAGTAATTTATAGAATTTTATATTTTAAATCACCTGCTCTATCTTGAGAGACAAATTGCTCCTCTTTAAAAATAATACAATTAATGAATCAGAAGTAATAATAAAGTATTAATTTTTATAAAAAGTGCATTTACTATTATTTGTTAATGTTCAAAATTGTCTCTACATGCACAAAAAATTATTTCTCAAAAGTTCATGAATAAAACTTAATGAGTTTATTTGATGTGAGATACAGTATATAGCACATAATGACAAATTGAAAAATTCAGTGTTATTTCATACATCGCAAAGCTGTACTAAAAAATGAAATTTAAATGATAAATAATAGCAAAATTTTAAGAGAAATTAATACCTCGTAAGTAATGCAGATTTTTGCTCTCAATTCCTAAATACATATCGTAATACGATTCTATGTTTTTAGTTAAGATGTTTAACTTATTTACTTTCTCAAACTCTATTCCACTCCCTAACAAATGGTTTGCAAAGCACTAAGTTCTGTAAGAGGAGAGCTTTTCATTGCAGGAACTATATACCAAAGGTGTCTCGTAGATTCTCTATAGGATTCAGTATAGGATTTGGCGGTCAGTTTATTCGCTGAGTCCTTCGGTTTCAAGAAACCCACCAGCGAGGTTTGCTGCACTTGATACGCGCTATCATCTAAGAAACAAAATGCGATTCACTTGCATCTTTAAATAAGGCCTAATGTAGATTTTTGAGACTTCATATTTCTGGTAAGATACAGTTTTTGTGTCGAAGAAGTACCTTCTTACAGTACCTTCTTTCATCGCTATTTTTCTTTATGGCATGAAACCTGCATTGCCCTAGCGGTCATATTCTGTAATTTTGTGACAATTTAGTTTGTTTAATTAACAATTATTTTAATCTGCAGTTTACTGTCCTCTCTTACTTCAGTTGGACAACTCGTTCTTTCCAGAAGGTTATGTAGATTTTTATGTGGCAAGCTTGTTGTACTTAGTCGACTTCTGGAACTTTAGTCCAGAAGTCCCTAAAAGACATGTAGCGAGCTTTCGATATGTCTTAAATAGTACGACAAAGTCTTAATAAGGTTTCAAAACAACCTTTTATTAAAATGAACTTTTAACAAAACATGACACAGCTCGTGCTACAGTAATCATATCTTGTGGCGATGAAAACAAATAAGAACAGTCAAATAAATTTAAAACGTATTTAATAGTCTAAGATACGCAAATGAATACTAAGCTATAACTGGCTCAACAACTTACCGGCGAGTCAGTTTAAAGTAACGGCGGCTAGAGAACGCAAAATCGAGACAGTTATAGTTAACTAGAGCTGGCAGTGATTAGGATTCTGATGAGAAGTCTCTTATTGAAGGGAGTAATGTACAATGAAGGGAGTAATGACGTATGTTACCCCACCCCTACCAAGGCCAACTTGCTAATTAGTATCTTATAATATTGTAATGACTCGCAGGATTTTTCACTGCTTAATGTTTGTGTGCATATTTACCCTTATCTATCATCAAATAAATGTGTATTTTTAATCAGATGTTCTTTCTTTCATAAGAATTTTTTAGAGCATGATATGATGCTCATTGGGATTGATTGCATAGTTATGATCTTGCTTTATTTTTAGAGAATTTGAAATATATTTTTGGATATGCTGTATAATGTTTTGGCTATAAAACATCTTTAAAATGAATCTTTTTTTCAGTATGTAGATTAAACTCAAAATGTATTTTTAACATATTAATAAGATTTATGTATTTCACTTAATGTCCACATGCATATTTATTGTTAAAATGCATCTTAGGATCTCGAATTGAATATTGAAAAATCTTTATGGGAATAAAGAAAAGAAATAGCTCATTTTGCTTTAATATCATTGCACAAAAAAAAAAAAAAAAAAAGCAATATTATGTTAGAATTGATGTGTTGATATAAATTTTGTTATGAAATACTATATATGTTTGTTTAATATTCAAGCAGTATAAATCAGTCTGCTTAATTTAAGCATTATAAAATAATCTGAGAGCCTTAACATATTTTTTTTTCTCTGTATTACGAAATGAAAACATCTTGTGTTTAGTTTATTATACGTGTTATATTTTCATTGATATTAACATACCGTAGAATTTTTATAAATAATTTTCTGTGCATGTTTTCCATTTAATTTTTCAAAGTTTATTTCCCTCTAAAAGTTCAGCTACGTTTCAGTTTATTTCAATCAGCTTCGCTAAATTTACAATGTCACTGAAATCTTATTTTATATTCTGTTTGATAAATCTGGTAGAAAAGTATTTAAATATCATAACGATATTACATAGTACGTTATTAGCCTTAAAATTGAAAATATTACTTTAAAAATAAATTTCACTTGACTTTTGTCTTTGAAATAAAAAGCTGTGTACGACATAAATGAAACAGTCGCCTGCGTCTACCGTAGAAACGATCGCCTTCGCTTGTGACGTCACAAATCGGTGGAGCAGGCCTGTAGATATCTATTAGTTGGCCTTGCTCCTACCCTCTTCATGCCCGCAAACGCCCCCTGGTGATAAGAGTAAGGAAAAACATGCAATTGGAACGGGTAAGGCGAAAACGGTTGACGCGAGCAAATTTTATCCTTATCGACAAAAATCTTTAAAAAATTGAATTTTTAAAAATGTGCAAAGTAACGAATTATGCGAAAATAGAATGTGTGAAAGTCGAGGGCCGCCTCTATGTAATATCTAAACTTAGTTTATAGACTACTTAGAAATAGGCAGTTTTGTCATCATTCGAAATCTGATTTTGTTTCTTTATTTTTCAGTGCTAATAAATAACAATGGAATTACCACACAGGATCCTTCGTGTATAAGTTCGATAGGTTTTTTTTTTTTTTTTTTACTATGATCTTGTTGTTGTCGAGAAGTGCCAAGATATTATTAAATGGTATTTTACCTCATGCACTTTCTTTATTTGCGAAATATGATGATATTATTAAGAAGCACACTGATTACTGCAAATTCTGTTTTTTGCATTTGTTATCCACAGATATTGCTTATGACTACATAATAAACAATTAACTAAATTCCCATTATCTGTACTAATTAATATAAGAATATGCACGGATAAACGGAATCCATAAATCGTTAATTCTTCACGAATTTTAAATAAACTATAAGGTATTTCTCCCGCCTTTTTCGCATGCCTTCGTGGTGTAGTGGTCAGCACGCTGGGCGCGCATTCCAGAGGTCCGTGTCTCGAATCCCGCGAAGGCGTTGCTCATTTTTCATCTCTCTTGCTTCGAAATAACCTAATGTCTCTACAAAACAACCTAGAGTGTGTAGTTTAAATGAGTATTAAATAAAATAATCATAAAATTTACGTCTATTTTTCAGTTTTCTTCCAGAAAAGCCTGTTTTATTTTTCTGTTTCTTTTTTCTTTTTTTCTTTCTTTTTTTTTTTGAGAGGGGCTATGATTTGACTTATTGACCGCAATCTAACACAGACATCCCAAATCTATGGCATCATTAATTTCGAACTCTTTTCATTCACCCATAAAGTCTAACAGCTTCTCGACGTCTTGAAATGCCTTCCATAGGCATTTCAAGACGCCTTCCATAGGCATTTCTTGCACTGCTATTTAAGTTTCATTCCCCTTTTTCGTATTCTTTTACATTACATCGTAAGTCGCTGCATTTCTGGATATGATTGAATTTTAGTTTTCCATCCAAATATTCTATATTTTTTTCGCTTAAGTTTTTACATGGTTTTAATCCAGAAACTATTTCAACATTTCGGATATAATTTACGTTTCGCAGCTACATCCTTCCTATTTTACGCTCTCAGGTGTAGATTTTTTTTCCCTCCCCAGCCACGGATTACCGCTAAGATTTCAATTTCTTTCCAAGCCTTGGAAATAAGATTCGTTCTATTAAAAATCCTAAACTCTTTCCAGAAAGTAAAATTAAAAAAAAAAAGAAATCTTTAAATTTAAAATCTTTTCTGGGAGATTATAATCGTGTGTTCTTGATATTTCTGTTTAAAACTTAATTTAAATACTCCAAGTGGCTGGCAGCAATTCGTCAGTTTAAAAATCAGAGGAAAAAAAAAAAAAAAACCTTAGCTTGGATCGTACCGTCAACCGAATTTGAATAAAAATCTATCGATGTCGAAGGCGATCAAACACTGTCCTCTTTCTTCTGTAGAGGAAAGGGAAGGAAGCAAAGAAGAGAAAGCGGGGGCAAAGGGGCAAAAAATTTTTGCTCTTTTAAAAAGAGGTGCCTATGTTTGATCGGCATCGAAATCGATAGTTTTGGTCAAATTCCACACCAAACTATGGTTGTTTGTTTGCCTAATTTTAAATTTTACATTGGCGTGTTTCTCTTTGAATTCTTCAGTTTTCGGCGCTATAATTTTATCTGCCCCCCGATTTCCGTAACAAAAAAACAACTAGCACGCACGCACACACACACACGCACACAGACACGCACGCACGCACGCACACATATTCACACACACACACACACAGATAAATAAATACATTTAATTTACACACATACACACAGATAAATAAATAAAGACAAAGGCGTAACGATTTTAAATAAACATTTTATTTAATATATGGCGATAACTTCTTACGGAACTTCGAATCTTTCATTTAAAAAATTTTATTCACTTAAAATTTCACGTTTTTGAAAGTCCTCTTCTGTTTGTTATTATTCGGAGCTTATTTTTGATGATAAACCGCTAAAAGAACGAAAGCGTTTTCAGTTGCAGTGATGACAGAACTTGATAAACCAGTTAGGTACGATATATCTATCGTATTAAGATAGGAATTATACTCTAGTTTCGTCTTGTGTCCTTTTCTGGTAATTTTGTTTTCATTCTGAATACGTTTCGGTTTTACAGTAGTATTGTTAAAGCTTTGACTAATGGCATGTTCTTCTCTTTCGAAACATAAAAATGACGAGTTTAAGCTTCTTGTGAGAGATTTGAGGGTATTGGTTTAGACAGATCAAAGGAAAACCTGTGACAAAGAACTTGCTGGTTTATAAGCAAAATGCGAAGTTTTTAAACTCCTTCCCGCACCCCCTACAGTGTGAAAAGAATAGCGTAGCTGACAAAATTCATGTACTTCTGTAACAAACTAAGAAGGCTTTTTTTTTTTCTTCAGGTGCATATTGTTTCGATTTGCAGGTCTTGTGAAACATTAGTCACGCAAGCACTGCGGAGGTGATACATGAGAGGAGTTTTTCAGAACGATTGTAAATGATTTTCAGAAATTCTCCCTTAGGAATAGATGTTTAGGAAATTTAAGAAAGGTCGTTTCGTGCGATAGATTTCTCATTTTTGTTAATCGAAGCGCCAAGAAGGACTTATGCGATCGTGACGAAATTTGATATGCAAAAACATCTTGATCGAACATGCAAATGATCAAAGTTTCAAGGCAAATGAACAGGAATTGCGATCATGGCGCGCATTTGTAACGCGCAATTCGCAAAGTATAAAATCAGTAACAGACGCGGAAAATTTATCTTTTTTTGTTGCTGCCATTGTAATTCCGTAAAGATGCCATTACGATGATATCGAAGATCTTACAGACAACTAAACGACTTCGAACGTGGTCGCATTGTAGGGTTGCGTGGAGCTGGGTGGTCATACCGGGCAATACGCCGCCACCTGCAGCGTACAGACACTGTTGTGCAAAGATGTTGGCAGCAATGGTGCTACAATGAAATTGCTGACGAAATGAAGGCTCTGGAAGGTCAAGGAGCACAAATACGAGGCAAGATAGGATGATTGTTCACCAGGCCCGAACCGATTTGTTACCCCAAAGTTCCTTCTTTTAAAGATTATTTCCACACCTTCCTTCTGTGTCTTCACTTATTGTGTCTAGTAATGTGTTAACTTCTCTTGCTCTGTAAGTTCTTCCTTATCGTAAAAAAGACTTCAAAACTTGAGATTAATGTGTGCATTTATGTTTTAAATTTCACTAACCAAAATGTTATTTAATTTACAACTTTCCTGTTTGCCTTATTTCGCCAAGGGGTTCGCCTTTTTCGGTTTCCTTTATGCACATTTGAGTGGTGAAGTAAATATAATCTCGGGGTCGAGGAGGAGTCTTCATCGTCTTTTCAAATCTTTATTATTTACACTTATATTACAAATACTATATACAACTATTCAAATTAAATATTCTGGAATATTCACATAATATGTGCCGATATTATATGCCTGATTTCATCGACAGCCAACATCGCTGCCGTCTAAAGCCATTCTGACTACGCTAATAGGTTTGCCGTAATATCTGACTCCCTTCAAGTGCCAGTGAAGATTTTTAATCTTCAACAAGTGGCAAGCAGTTTTACTCTAAAATTAGAAGAGTTGCTCATAGCTGTATGTGAGAGTTTTGGCTTGCTCGCCATTATTGCACTGAAGTATAAAGTTTTGCTCTCTACTGGTGACTCCAACGCAAAATCTTTTACCATCACGAAAGAGAGTACACGTTAGAGCAGTGGTCTCAAACTCAAATTTCATGCGAAGCCGAATGCACAATCTAAAAATAGCTGGCGGGCCAGATTTTCTTATTAGCAAAATGAGAATATTTTCAGGATTTTCCTTTAATAAAATAATAATAAAAAAAGTTAACAAAGTAAAAAATATTTAAATAAATTTAAAATTTTCCTTACTAAACATATATAAACAACATTTATTAAAACATATATAAACAACTACAATAATAATAATAACATCGCAAAAGGGAAATTTATATTTATTTTCTATTTGAAATCTAACGTTTGGTACCTATGAGACATTTTTGTTGGTTACACTTTGTTATTCAGATGTATTAAATTCCTAGAATCATATTTCTTTCAATTAATTTTAAAATATTTAATTAATACTTAAATAGCTTATTTTAATTTGAAACAAATAGATTATGAAAACTTTCTAAGTTTTTAGAGAAAATTTACCACGTGGGAAAAACTTCGGAATAGATAATAATAACATAGTCTCTTTCTCTTATTTATTAAATTTTTCTTCGACACATAAATAAAAATATATTTGTTTGTATGTAAATAATTATGAATTTTTTATTTTTTAATATAGCTATGTCGATTCTGATAAAGTTTGTAGCACTGGAAAGAAATCACTAGAAACTATATTCATCATGTATTGTAGATGCTCATCGATCAACCGGGTTCTTTTCTTATTAATTTTCGACTGGGAGAAAAAGCTGTTCGCATATAAGTATATTACCATGTAGAAACATTAGGTACTTTTTGAAAGCAGGAGAGATGAAAAATGCTCAATGCCCTCGCCGGGACTCAAACCACGGACCTCTCGAGTACGCGCCGAGTGTGTTGACCACTACACCACGAAAGCATGCGAAGGAGACGGGAGAAATACCTTATATACTTCCCCTTTTAAAGGGCGACTGGGGATTAGGGTAACCAGTTGCCAAATCCTCGTGGTGGAGAATCATCATCCACAACCTTTTTTTAGTTCAGGCGCTACTTGTAGAGCTATTAGATATTTTTTGAAAACAGGAGAGAAGAAAAATGTGCAATGCCCTCTCCGGGACTCGAACCACGGACATCTCAAATACGCGCCGAGCGTGATGACCACTACACAGCGAAGGCATGCTAAGAAGACGGGAGAAATACCTTATAACCAAGGAAACTGATTATTTTTAAAGCAAACATTCGGAGCTGAGCTCATTTTTTTTTGAAGGTACAAATAACAAAACAAAATCTGTTAAGTTAAAACAAAATCTGAATCTTCAAATCTTTGAATAAGATTTATATAACATTGTAATTAGTTAGGTCATTTTATAGATCTTCTGGTGCATAATTATGCATGTTACACGAATTTACTGTTTTAATACTAATTCTTATATATTTGAATCGTAGCGTTTATTATATTCAAACTGATTTTTGAGAAACCAGGAGAATAAACCTCCATTCCATTTTTCGAAAATTAAACGTAAAATAATAAGGATAAAATGTGCGTCACTCTTTGGAGCTTATTCGTCACTTGCTGAGATACTGTTAAAACAAATAAAACTGTGTTGGAATTGTTTTGAACAGAAAGCGATATTTTCACTTTGAAATAAATTAACTGGCAGGAAAACTGAGATACAACGTACTTATTCATTCGAGTAACTTCTCTTATTCTCTTTAATAACACAAAGCTAAAATGCTGCATAAGAAAAGCGATAAAAACGTTAAAAATTCAACTCTTTGAGACTATAAACTCGTCAGTTAAAACATTTTTTTTTATCAAATAAGGAACTCATTTTGGAAGGAATTATAGTCTCCCCCCGTTTATGGTCTCGCAGGGTAAATAGTTAACACATCCAGCTCGCGATTGGAAGGATCCACGGTTTGAATCTTGGAGAGCAGAATTGATTTTCACGTTTTCTGCTTCGAAATAACCAATAGTTTTTACACAGTGGTGTTCCAACGTAATGTGGTGGACGATAAATCATCACCGCCTGGAAATGGTCAACAGCATCTCCTATCTCTTCCCAGTCGCGCTTTAAATGGGGAAGCTTGTAACCAATAACCGTATTTTCCTGAGCTTTCTTTAGATGTGTGAGTGATTAACACGTCAAGCTAGCAGCTGCGAAATCCACTTTTCAGATCCCGATGAGGCAGAGTTACTTTTTTACTTTTTCTGTGCGGAAAAACCTAATAGTCTTTTATAATCTGATGCATATAGAATAAAACCTGGTTGCTATTCCCTGAAACCTTATCAGTCGAGATGACTCAAACCCACTACCACACAAGAATTAAAGCAGCGATGTTAAACCTTTTTCGTTTAATATCATACATAACTGTGTGAGAATTATGTTACTATTCTCAGAGCTAAATTCTTATTCTTTTGGGCTTCTGTTAAAATGACCGCCCACGTCAGAAGTTAAATTCAAATCTCAGTTACGTTATAGTTAAGTTTAAATAATGAGGTTTATGAGATTGAACTTATTCTTTAAAGTAAGCTTAAGTTCTGCTTCACGAAGTAGGTTTGTACAGACATTAGGTATTTTTGAACCAGAAATCATAAAAAATGAGCAACGCCTTCTCCGGAACTCGAACCACGGACCTCTGGAATACGCGCCGAGCGTGCTGACCACTACATCACGAAGGCATGCGAAGAACGTGGGAGAAGTACCTTATCTACTTCCCCTTTTAAAGGGCGACCGGGGGTTAGGGGCTCCAGTCGCCAAATCTTGGTGGTGGAGAATTATTATCCACCACTTTTTTAGTTCGGGCGCCAGTGTAGAGACATTAGGTATTTTTGAAGGAGAAGTCATGAAAAATGAGCAACGCCTTCGCCGGAACTCGAGCTACGGACCTCTGGAATATTCACCCAGCATGTTGACCACTACACCACGAAGGCATGCGAAGAAGGTGGGAGAAATACTTTGTAGGTTCTGATCTTATTAGGAGGTGTTTCGGCGCTGAGTGCTGATAATATATTGAGAGCTTTTAGCGAGTGAAATTTGAAATAACGAAGTTTGTGTAGTGCAGATCCTACAGGTTCTAGTTGATTAAGCAGTTAGAATCCTAAGCCAATTGTTGAAATTTGTTCTATAATTAGCGAGTCTTCAGTTTCTGCTGTACTTTAAGTTACGTCACACCTTATGTTCAAATGAAGGTTTAGTTGCTGTCTATTTAGTTATTGATAAGTTCCTAATTCTTGTGCTGGGATAACTCGGCCTTTACACGTGTGCAGCGTAATCTATGCCGTTGTCTAAAAAGTAGAATGATAATTGAGAGCTACATCTTTCAGCTGCACTTTCACGTGCTTTGCTGCGCAATGACTTAGATTTTAAATTGTTATTATTGCTGATTTTATCATGATGATTAACTTGATTATTATAATAACACTCAACTCTTAATGAGAAATTTGTGCTGAGAGTGCACACAAAGTGTGTTTAAGGTGTGGCTGATACACTAGTAAACAAGCCATCCAGGGAAGATGCATCAGTTTGTTTCTCTAGCTAAGGTCTCTCACCGAAGCCCCATTTCTCTACCACATTTACTACTCTGTTAAGATCGAAACGCTTTCATTATAGAAAAATTTGATTAAATTTTATACTTTCCTCAACGACCTTTGCACGTTTCTTTTACGAAAATACCAAATTAGGAAGAGTTCTTCATAGTTTCTCTAAAACAGAGAGAGGTATTTTATTACTGGTATTAGTAGCGATTTTCCAATGTTCATCTGCTAGTTTTATTTTACTATGTGGGGTTTTACTTATTTAATTATAAAGTTCTGTCTTAGAATCCCACAAACACTAGCAAGCGAATAATCGCTCAAGTTTGTGAAAAAACACGTAAGTCTTAAGAAGGGTTACATACCCTTTATTTTTCAGAATATTTACAATCAGTTCCTACTTGAAATTTACACAAAGCCTCCACTTGGGCTTGAACTTAAATAACTATGAATTTAAACTAAATTAAGCTTAACTAAAGCTATCTGAAAGGTATAGCCGAAGCTATCAGAAATTTAAGTAGTTGGCCCCTAAATATTAATTTAATAGGCGAAGCCAAGCAAGGGCCTAAAGTATGGCCGAGCGTAGTAGCTAAGCGAGAACGTAGCCAAAAGGCAAACGTGCGCTAGTCAGGAATTCAGACTCTCTCTGTAGAAGCTGGTGAAGCATCGACTTAAATAGTACTCTTACTCATTTGCATTAACTGCGTTTCTGAAATTACATTCTGGCAGGAAATTGTAAGCTGAAATTAGAGTAAATAGGAAAGAATCGTAACTTAAAATAACTGTTAATAAACTTAGGATAAACCTTACAACTATAAATTCAACAGGTTGCCTGAGAAAATTCTTTTATTAGCTTTATTTAGTTCGTCAACATTTTATCATCAAGCTGGAAAAATTAATTAATTACCTAAATCTCAAGGAGTGTTAAAGATCGATTATCATTCCAGCCATCCAGGAACTCTGTTTGCTGGCTTTGATAGTTTAGTAAAGCTTCACATCAGAATAAAAGACATTATTGGTTCAGTAATACACATTCATCAGAAAATTGTACAGAGCATTTCTGAATTGTGTAAAATTTCGCGACACACGTTTCTGGGGCTCCGCGATGCTCTGAGAAACATTGAAGAGGTACGAAAGCCAAAGAAAGAAGAAAAACAGTGTCATTCATCAGTATAACCACACAAACATATTTTTACAATAAATGGTCAGAAATAATGCCTCCGTTTTCCCAAAGGTGCTACAGAATTTTATTAATACATTGTAAGTTCTTAAGTCTCTAGCAAAATCAGAGCAGTTTGATGACTCTGAGGCATTAATCGGCTGGCAGCAAAATATAAGTTTTACGTTCCAAATTTTCGATTTCTAATTCTCCATGCTAATGTTTCGAAATCCTTTTCACGTGCATTGTGAGATTCTACGACGAAAGTTTTATTAGTCCAAAGGGGCTTTGTCCCTGAAGGACTATTGTTTTCGTTTTGCGATTTTGCGTCGGAAACCTTAAATGTCGGTTCACTTCTCAAACTGTTGCCACCAAGTATTGCAGCCCTGTATTATATTTAAAGAAATTAAATAATGAAGAATGTGCATAAATGTCTGTATGTTTCTCGCATTGTGATAAAACGACGATACCTAGAGCCATCGAATTTTGAATGACGTAATCCTGCTGCGAATATGGCCATCTAGAAGCCCAAATTTGTAATTCGGAATTTGTTTTATTATCGATTTCATATTTTGTAAAACTTTAACGAATTCTTGATTAACAAACTCAAGGATTTCAAAGCCAGCAATGGCAACGTTGTACAGAAAAATATTTTTATCTCCAGTGCATGAGACTGTGTATAGGAAATTCTAAAGATATGGTGAGTTTAAAATTATTTTGCGATATTGTTCTTTAACTGAATTTTATGGTTGAAATGCGAAGAAAATGATATTTAATAAACAAAGGTAACACACAAAATGTTACAAAAAACGCCCCTTTCGATATAATTTAAAATTTGAAACCTTTCAGATTTTTTTTTAAAGTTATTAACATTTTACAGTTTTAACCACAGCAGAGTATAAAATATTAGAAATTTAAGGAAGCTGTCCTTTTTAAATAAACGTTAGATAAAACAGTCAAAATTAGTATTTTATTGTTCAAAATCTCGACCATTAAAAAGCAAGGATTTTCTAAATACTATATGGATGTTTGAGTATCACCATATAAAATGTCTTTCGTATGTTTATTTTCAAAACCTTACGTAGTTTGTAGAATTGTTGTTTGGAAACAGATTTCTTGTTAACATCTTAAAAGTTCGATGATCTTCTTTTACTAAAAAATTTTTGTCGTATTACATGAATTAGTTGTAGAACCATTCTACGTTCTTTTTCAAAAATTAAATTCTACTTGAGATACTGAAGCTCTCAAGTGTACTTGTAATAATACAGCAGAGCTCAAATGATTCGAATCGCTTCTTCTTCTCTCTGAGCCAAATAAAATTATTCTCATTGTTAATTTATTTACTGTTTTTATGTTGTTCGTTGGCGTAAACAATGTAAAAAAGAGTACAGTGCCACACATATTGTTTTAGGATATTATTAAATTTATTTAGATGAAAAGTTTCAATAGAAAAAGCAATTAACGGCTGTTTATAGGCCTGTTATCTTTTGTTTATTTCACGAATCATTGCGTAGCCACAACAAACGCTTATCTATAACATCATTTCTTAGCCACAACAGATGTTTATCTATAACCTCATTTCTCAGCCACAACAGACATTTATCTATAACTTCATTTCTTAGCCATAACAAACGCTTATCTATAAAACATCATTTCTTAGCTGCAACAAAGTTTTCAAAGAACGACCAAATTAATGTGTTGATGTTATGTCAGTTCTGTCTTCATACAAGCATTTTTTATCTTAAAATACGCAGCCTCATTGTAGTGAGTTTCTGTTAGCTTTTTGCTGCACGTGGGATCAAAGGGGCTAATGGGGAAAAATTGTCAAAAAAAGTTTGCATTGCGTTTTGTTTTATACACAAATAAAACTATTTTATTTAAGATGCAGAATCTTTATTGAAATAAAATAAAAGAAATGAAAAACGTTTTTTAAATATATATCCAGGAGATTATATTTAAAACAGTTAGTATATTAGTCACAGTTTAATCCGGGTATTTGTAGTTCTTTCGTAATTATATTTACAAAATTAAGCAAACTTTACCTCTTACCACAAACAGGAAAACGAACATTTCTTAAATTCTGAAAGCAAAACTCGTTCTTTACGCCATAAAAATTACTATTTTTGACCTGATTAGTTAAATTCTAACGATGCGAATTATTATTCTCCCTTTCAAATATTTATTCCAAAAACCGGAAAGAAATTTCTTTAAAATAATTTTATAACATATAATACTCAGAGTTATTTCCTTATTTCCCGTCCTTTATTTAGTAAATATTTTTAAGAAAGTAAATTTTTTGTATACATCGATTAAAAATTCAAATCCGGAAATGAGAATTTTTAACTCTAAGCTGTAGGGATTGTTCCTGTAACGAAATGTAACTTGTGAAAAATCGTTGAATAAACGTGTACAGTAACTTAATTGCTATGCCTAAGAGGAAACAGAATTTAAGAAGGGTGTAAAAGACCCTTTTATTCAGGATTAAAAATAATTTAACGGAAGTCCCGTTGATTTGTCTGCAAAATCATTACAAATTATGTTTTGTATGTGTTCCATGATCATTTCCCGTCATATGGCGAGAGTCTGATTGCTGGATGAGATAACTAAACTGAGATGTTGTTTGTAACAGGCTAAGCCACAGCGTTAATCATGAAAGGCTAAGCTGGGACCCTTTTTTAGGAGGAAGCCGGTTTTAGAAATTTCGTTTCTAACCTTATAATTGATTTCTCGTGTCTCTCGTTAACTGCACAAATTTGCTTATGTAGAAAGCTTTTAAGATTTTACTTTTTAAAATTCTGCGTTTACAATTCCAAGTTTTTTATAAATTTTCCTGTATGGCAGCTATTTTCTCATTCGCAGCATTCAGGATTTTCCCTTTAATCGGGGCAATATTTCCCTTCATTTCAGTAGCATTTGCTGCTATCATATTCCTCATTCTAATGCTCTTCTTAGCGGCAATTTCCGTCGATGGAGTTCTTCATCTCGGCGGCATTCGCGACTACTTGTCTCTCGTCTCAGGGGCACTTACTTCGATGTTCTTTCTTTTAGCGGTCTTAGTTGCTCTGTCTTCTCGGCTAGCAGCAATCGTTTTCACAATACGTTTCAGTTGTTCTTCCATCGTCCTTTATATCGGCATTCAAAGAGATCTACAACGCTAACACCAGTTGTTGCGAGCTACGAGTTGGTTTATATTCCTTTAAATGATTATTCGAGGTAAGCAGAAGGAAACTGGCAATTAATTATGAAAATTCGGGATGCACAGCACAACAAGTAGCTGAAGCTGGTCAAGGAGAGTGCGTATATTAAGGAATTTCTCCTTAACGCACGAGAAATAGCTTTAATTCCTAAAATGTCTAACAGAATAAACTCTAAATCTCTAACGCAGTTAGCCCTCTTTAAGCCTCTAAACCTCACAGATTCTGGAGCCGCATTTATGCAGGGTAGCTCCGGTTTCTGGAAGCTTCGGGAACAATCATTTGCAGGGTTTCGAAAATGTGTTTTCTGGAATCTCCCCAAAGTCACCAAATGTCGCCAACTTCGTGACAAAAATTATTGCCTAGAGTGTATTTGCCTATATTCCGCGCTCTAATTGGGCTATTTTTACAATTTAAACGTTGTTGGAATCAGAATTGAAAGATCTACGATTCAACATAAGAAATAAACACGTAAAGCATGTCGCCGCAAATTTGATTAAACAAAAATAAATTCTAAAATTATCATCTTGTTCTCCACCCTTTTAGTTCACAGTTCAATGTGAGGAACCTTGTACACCGATAAGCGAATAATCGCTTGAGTGTGTGAATAGAGACGTAAGACTCAAGAACGGTTAATTACCCTTTACTTCTCAAAATGAGGATCAACACAGTCGGCTCCTATCTCAGAGCGTACAGCGAAGCCTCCACATGGGCTTGTACTCAAATTAATAAAAATTAAAATTCAACTAATGCTTAACTAAAAGATATAGCCGAAGCTATCAGGAGACAGCTTAGAGAGAGACATAGCCCAAAGGCAAACGCGTGCTAGTCAGAAACTCTGGTTCTGGTAGGAAATTGTAAGCTGAAGCTAGAAGAGATAGGAAAAGTGCATAAACTTTAAGTAACTGTTATAAAATTAGGATAAACCTTACAACCTTAAATGCAACAAATAGATAAGTAAATAAAACAATACATAATGTTACAATAATACAAAAAAAACTATACATTTGAAAAAGATTTAAATATTTACAGATGTTTATAAAGATCTACAGATGTTTATAAATATCAGATGTTTATAAATATCAGATGTCTACAGATGTTTATAATATTTATAATATTACAGATGTTTATAAAGATTTACAGATGTTTATAAATATAAAACTTAAATTAAGATTAAAATTTAAAGAAGGATCAAATATCCTATATGCATAGTATATTGTATAAAGAAAAATTCTAACTTTAATTTGAAAGAGTTCTGTAACTCAATTTTAATTTGGACATTTCCGTTTTCCATCCTGAAAATAGTATCTGTTATAATAAACTCTGATCATAATAAATTGCGTCATATCAAATTAATAGGTGTGATATGATTCTTATATAAAATTAATGACGCAGATAATTTATATAAGGCCAATAATAATTTTAGAAGTATTAACCAATCAGGGTAAAGCAAATTGAAACTAACTCATGTGAATCAAAAGCTCAGACCACTCTGTAAGTCTATATCCAACTTTGATTTAGACGCGCTGCATTCGTTTTCCGCTTGTTTTGCTACCTAGATCTTGTCGCTTGCTGCTTCAAACGCATTTTAAGATTTTGTACGGTATCGATGTAGTGCTTTAGGAACAAGCACGTTTGCTGCGCTTCTTAATTTCTGTGTTGGCCAAGATCAGAATTGTGATTAAAAGACCAATTATGATTATTTGTTGAAGATTATATATATTTTCCCTTTTTGGATTCAGAAAGAAGTTAACTGAATTTATAGATTTCAGACTAATAAGGCATAAATTTACATAAAGTTTACAAATTTAGAAAGGTAATCCTATAAGTTTTTCTCACGTCTATGCAGTTTTACTTCTGCATTTTAAACTGCAATTATTATTTAGGTGTATAACAATTGCAGAAATTAATATAAAACTATTCTTTCAGCACAGTCTGAAGCGAAACCTAATATTTTACGAACTGATATATTCAACATGGTTTTAACAGGGTGGTATTTTTGACTTGTTACTTTGATGCAATTTTTCATAGTTAAAGGTGTTATTGTGTGCTAGAATCTTTGTTTCTTAAACGTTGTAGCTGCACCGAACTAAAAACAAATTTTAGAACTTTCTTCGGATAACAAGGAAATTTATATAACCGATGCTGGAAAGTGAAAATTTGCAATGCCGTCACCGGGATTCGAATTCCGGACCGCTAGATTACGTGCCGGATGTTCTATCCAGTGATACCACGAAGGCACGCAGAAAGGAGGGAGAAAACACTTATAAGCTGAATATCGAGTATGTACAGTTTTCGCGTCTTTTTATCATTTTTATTAATTTCTTGAATTAACTTCCCACTAAATATATGGCTTCATGAGCACTGATATAAGGAAAATCGTAATATTTTCTGCCATTAAGTAACATTTTTCGATCTGAACAGCTCGAATCTAGAAAGAATTTTTCGGTCCAGAGGTTAATCATTTCGTAAAAGAATATTTTTCCTGAGCTAGAGAAACCAGCGCTCTCGAGTAAGAAAATTTCTGAATCTAGCGTGTTTTTCAAAAGCTGAATAAGCATGCAGCATGTAGAAATTGGACATGTTCCATTTTCTCGTAATACTGCAAAGGATAATCATCTGTCTGCCTTGAGATTAAAGAATTGGAAAGCTGAATTAACAAGTTCAAGATGAAAATCAAAAGAATCATTTACATTAAATTACCTTTATCCTCTATCTGCAATAAATCAGCTTGAATGTGGTTAATGCTTTGAATTATAATTATCTGGAAATACTGTTCTAAAAATTAGTTTATAATTTAAAGCACGGACTTAAAGAGCAATTTTATCGAAGAAGGTTAACAAAATTTGTTCTTTTACTGTCTAAGTTATTCAAAGTGCTACTATTTCTTTATTGTGAGCTTTATTGCTATTCTTTATTTATACCATTCATAAATATTTCAATTCTTACTTGTTTTTGGTCAAACAAGTCTTCTGTGATGTTGATGTTCATTCAAGAATATTCTCGTAGATTTTCATTCTATATTGCTGTATTATACGACAATAAATCTGCCCCAAAACATCTGCATTTCATTTTCCTTTAAATAGCTTAAATCCATTGCCCTTAATACATTTATCTTAAAGAAACGTCACAAGTTTCTGATATTCACCGAAATTTCTGATATAAAACCCAAAGCTAAGTGGATTCTTGTCTCGTTAACAAAGGGGGCAGGTGACTGATTTTGAGCAGACTGTACAGAATTCTTTGAGATTCCTTATGCGGCATCATGTAGGATATAGAAAGAAGTGTTACGATGGTTAATTGTTTCTCTTTCTTTGCCATCTTACCTTCTTCTTTTTTATCTTTCTTCATTAATTTTAATCTATTACCTTAAGGAAACTGGACTTCAAAAACATGATGATCAGTTAATGTTAATGACACAGAAAGAAGAATTAGAAGATAAATATTTACAGAAAATGAAGCTTAGAGTAAGGTTTTCTGGGCGATTGGCTTCTCAAACGTTCTAAATAAAGTGTGTTACCTCGGCATTTGCCCAATTTTCCGCCCCTTAACGGTCCAAATGGGATCGCTTACACCGGAAGTGAGAAAGCTGAATCTCTAGCTGATAACTATGCATCTCAATTCTGCATTAACAAAATCTCTCACAAATAAAAACCTTGATCACTTCTATTGAAACACAATTTTTTTTAAAACAAACGCAAACAGCATTCTTCTTATGATGCCGTCAGAGGCCATATCAAAAAACAAAAGCCAGGAAGAGCCCTGGAATCGATAAAGTTAGTAATAAGATGATTAAAGAAATAAGATTCATAATACTATGTAAATTCACGAAAATTACCGTTATATACTGCAACTACAGCATTTCATGGCTAGCAGGAAAATTGCAATTATTTCACCAATCCTGAAGCTTGGCAAGTATCCGTGTAACCCTGCATCATATCGCCCGATAAGTTTCCTTTCTACTATCGGCAAAACAGTTGAGGCAGCCATCTTTCGAAGAATTAATTAGCACCTGGTAGAACACAAGACCTTAATTCCACAGCAGCATGGATTTCATCAAAAATATGCTACAAGTCAACAGCTCCACAGGGTCGCCGAATGCATCGCACAAGGTCTATAACTTTGACTAACCATAGAAGCATTGCTTCTCGATATTTCCAAGGCTTTTGATCACGTATGGCTGGAGTGGCTATTTTACAAGGTAATTGTCCTGTGTTTCTCGGACTACACCATTCACACAATTAATTCTTATCTTAAGGATAGATACTTGTAGTTTGTCAAAGCAATTACTACTCTACATGCCGTCAAATACATGGTGGCGCTCCACAAGAGTCCTTAACTGGACCTGTACTTTTCCTTATTTATGGGAATAACACACCTCTCAACATCAACGCTATACTTGCCGTGTACGCAGATGATACAGCGATCATGTTACAAAATGCATTGAGTTCAGACGTGAGCTCACTCCAAGAACACATACATGAACTGAAGACCTGGCTTCAGATGTGGAAGATCAAAGTAAATGTTCATAAATCGAAAAATCTCTTCGCCAGGAAGAGAAATATTAATATGAATATCTCCATGAATAATACAATTATCCCTTAGTACAATTACCAAGCAAGTCACATATCTTTCTGTTATTCTTGATTGGCGGTTCACATGGTACTCTCACATTACACGTATTATTTCTAAGTTTCGGGTTGCGGAATCTAAACTGAACCCCCTAATTGCCCGAAACTCGGTACAGCTTACCTGCAGTAGTGGTTTATTCGAAATATTTCAATTCACGAGGAGTTCAAAATATTAAGTATAGAAAAATATATCGCAAAATTAACCAAAATGTTCTATAGAAACCTCAGAAGTATTAATAATCCTTCTTTTCAAAGCCTGGATTATGATTTTAATGATTGCGAAAATATAAGACTGAGAAATGTGCTCTTTTTACTAGACTAATGTTTTTGTTAACCTTTTCTGGTGCATAGTAATTTAATGTTTGAATTAACAAAATTGAACTTGTGTTTATTACTCAGCCTAACCAACAATTATATATTCTTCATTGTATACGTATTAATAATAAACTAAAGTTTTATTGAAAGTATTGGAATTAATTTCTAATAATTCAAATTAATAATCTTATTATTCTTAGTTATTTCCTCCCTTCCTTAGCTTTACTTTTCTAAAAGTGTTTCCCTGGATTCAGTCCTTCCCCTCAACTCTAAATCTGGTTATAACTGGCATTTTCACGTATTCTTTCTTCCACTCAACGACTAAGGATCAGCCACCAACCAACTATAGTGTTCTAAAGTTTTCTTGTTGCTAACGTCACACCGAGGCTTTGGTAGTAGCAGTTGTGTTTTTAGCAGTTCACTAATTACTCTTAACTGACTTGTTGCACGAAACTGATTTGGCTTACCTTACAGCTCATATGTTAATTGTCTTAGGGGCTCTTCAAGCATTTTTTGAACATCTAAGCTTAGTCAAAAGTATGTTGTTCACTGCTGATCTGTTACACATAGGACTGGACTTCGTCCGGGTGCCTGATTGGATGCGACTGTCTCCTAAGCCAAGTATAGTGCTATCCCACTAACTGTGCCCCCAGTTTTGATGGAGGCAACCTGGGGGACGGGTATGAGGGTTTCCTACCTCTCCTCCACTATCATCAAACTACTTTAAAGGACATTTGGCTGGCAGTATTTTAAATGTCCGCATGCCGTACACACACTGTACGCCTGCAAACATCCCTGACTTTTTCGGAATTCGAATCCAAGCTCAACGACACGGCAGCAAGCATCTCTAAACACTATGCTGATCAAGGCGGCTAGAAAAACACACAAGACGTAAACACCATATTACTGGGTGGAAGGGCCATGATAACACAACAGTCGAGTAGCCTCTATCCACGATGTCTCTCATTCGGCCATCGTGGTACTGCAGACAGAAGCGCGATTTGCCCGAAAACACGATGTTATGGCATTCGGATGTCCATCTCCGAAGTTTAGTGCACCATTACAAAAGCAAACGCTTGTGGTTTAAATTTAAGGATAAGTGGACGCATAGCAGACAGTCCGTTGTACTGTAATCGACGTCGAATTGCTCGTGCAGACACCAGTTGTTATGCTTCAGACTGTAATCGTTGTAATATGGTTCCGGATGTGGCAATGCGTTCCATCAGTGCTATTCGCACAATATGCCTGCCCTCCCGTGGAGTGGTTGCTCCTGTTCATCAGTCATTCCCTCCTGCATCCACTGATTCCATAATCGCATGACTGTTGCTTGGCTACTTCTGACATGATGACCCATTTCGCGGAAGAATAATTCGTAATATCTGTATACAGCGATTCTGCCCCTCGCCGAACTCAGAAGAGAGCTCAAATGATATTCATATTTTTCTACGAGGCATACTGAAGTTGCACACACAAAAAGTATCACGAGAGAACAATTCACGGTAATATAACACATTATATTACCGTGAATTCAAGTGCCGAAGCGTGGGCCCTTCGGCACTTGACTTTGCATGAAGGTATAATCCGTAGTGACGGAAGTTTGAAAAGTTGAAAGGAAGAGTGTGACTTTTTGTCACGGTATGTGAGAACCCGTAATAGAGGAGAGGCGTCTCTGAAAGGCAGGCAGCTTGTTTGATGGGAGTAATTCAAACGATAATCTTTCCTTCCTTTATATAGTTCGACCGCCTCATCCGCGACCATGAGAGCAAACACGCATGCGCCATTCGGACCGAATTATTCTCAAAATAGGGTGGATGAATGGGGACATTTTTCCCTTCCATTCTGTCTTTGCGGAGAAGAGAAGACTTTCACCTCGCAGCGAGTAATAACTCCCCTTTTGGACGAGTCTATGTGTTTTGGCAGAATGCCAGCCAGGGTTGCGTTTGAGACGATCTACCTATGCACGGATTGTAAGGATCATCGCAATCGCCCCTGATGTGCGCATGCGTTGAAATCGTAATCATTTGCATACTCCCTCACGGTATACATATGATGCAAGTTTCATACTGTTTGGGTGCTTCTTTTATGGTGCAGCATTTTGGATGGCCAGCAGTTTGTGAAACATGCTTTGCAGAAACAGACCAGCGAGAACTCATGCGAATATTTATCTTCTTTTCTTATGAAGAAAAATAATATTTGTTGTTGCCATTTTATAAAATGAGATGTTTACAGTTGAATAAAATTAGAAGTAAACTAAAAATGTCTCGTTGTAAAACCTCAGACTTTTGTATCTAGTTTCTTTCCTGAACATAAAAGTGCCTAAATAGAAAAGGTTTAAATTATTGTTAAAAAGTGCATTACAGTTTAAACAAAAATAATACATAGAGAGACGACTATAAATATTTTAAGACAAGTAATTTAATTCGTTCTTAAATTTAGGTTTTATTTAAATGCACATCATAGTACAAGCAAAGATTATAGCTAGAAATTCTTTAATATAGCTGTTTGTTGTATGGTGTTAGATGTGTCTTTTATTTATTATACTAATAGTATAAAATGTAATAACAATTATTTGAAAATGTTACTAAGAAGCATGCATTGCTTTTAAATGATTAACTGATAAATTTCATACTATGTCAGACTAATGAAAAATCTTAAAATCTTTTTTCTATTATTTCTGTTTTGCAAGCCACGAAATTTTACCCTTTGTATATTGAAAGCAAAAGCAATGGGTATAAGAAGCTTTTTAAAAGGGAAAAAAAGATATGGGAAGTAGGGGACAATTTTAACAGCAGCCAAAAAATCAGGAACTTTTAAACTTCATTGAGGCTACTGACTTCACGGCCGCATATAATCTGTGAACGCTTAGTGGTTATTTTGAGACTATTAATTCACCTTATTTCAGTAAAATAGGAATAAAAATGCTTCTAGAGAGAAAATTTCTGAAATGGAGACTCAATATAGGCAACAATCGACTTGCTTGATGGAAATTTATCCTAAGACTTCAATCTGTGAAAAAAACGCATGTCTGTGCAGTACAAACAAGTAATGTTTGTATTGTGGAAAGGCAGGGAAAATAATGGCAAAAGTATCTACGCACAACTCAGAGCGTCAATTTTCTTTTTGTTCCCTATGCTCTCTGCCATTGTACCGTCCTTGACTTCTGTTTCTTTAACACCTGTTTTAGTCGCAAATACTGCAGTTACTCTTCTCGAATGCAGTGGCGCAAATTCAGCGGCATGATAAAGTAAATTTCCCTATTCAAAGTTCACTAGAATGGTGGTAGAGGGCTTCATATGTTGCTAAAAATTTTTGAAAATAAGCTGCTCGTAATATTTTGAAGTGTTTAACAAAAGGGGAAAAAAGTTATAAAGTTAAAAATTATTATGTAACTAATTACACTTGTTTAGACCTTCTTGTTCCAACGGATTATCGACTTAATAATTGAACAGAAGTCTAACGAAATTTAATTATACAGACAAGATTAATTGGGGTATTAAAGTGCTTACTGCAGTTTACAACTTGAAATTAAGAAAAAATAGTCACCGCTATTTACATAGACTAAAAAACTTTAGTATTTAAAGCAACAAAATACAAAACTTAACTTCTACCAGAGCCTTTTATCAGTCAGTGCAATCTTTACAATTCCTAAATTCTGCCGCCCATTACTTTTCTAAATTCTAAAATTTTTGCGAAGGAAATAGAAGATACAGGAAGGAAGTAACATAAAAATAACGTGTTAGCTAAAATAAACTTTAAAAATTAAGTTTTGACTTTAAAGGAAAACAGTTCAAAATATTCAAACGAATGACTTGTAGGATGCTCTGTAAAATTTCAAGTTCTTTGAGCTACATAACAATTACAAGGGTGTATTTTGACAGAATAACAGTCAGATTTCTCTCAACTCGACTAAAGATTATTTAACTAAAAAAAGTCCTTCGTTCTCCAACGAACATGTGAGAAGTCTGAAGAACAAATAAAATTCCAATGAATGAATACTCATAAATAGCATGCGTATTCATTTCAATCTGGAGTACCGTTAGTGTAGCTATTTGTTGAAGTGGAAGTTAAATTATTGAGATTTTGCATTTCAGCTCGAATATCTTCCAAACACTGATTTTTTTTATACCAGTGCAGATAAGGAATAATAATAATAAAACTACTAGTGGATCAGCATTCATAACAAATAGGGGAGAAAAGAACCCGCCGTGGTGACATGTTAACCCACCTGACAGGATAATTTGATTTCAGGTTTTACAAAGATGGTCGCCTATTCGATGGCAATTAAAAACAAAACAAAAAATATCTTCTGAAACAGGAACGAAATTAAAACTATGCAATAGGAAACATTGCAAATATAGCCAGAAAGATTTCTCATCTATTACTTTCTTGTAGTAAAAAAAAATTATTTTCAGATACACTCGAAAATTATGGTGAAAACTGTAAACGTTAGAGGGCAAACAGAGTTTAGCGAAGCACAGATTCATCACAGTGTAAGTATGGATCCATAGTGCAATATTTGATTTACAGTAATGAAATATTAATCTCAGTTCGTTCAGTTAATGCGAACATCAGAAGAAAATCTTCAATGCACTCATACTCATGTTACTTAAATTTAAATTAATAATGTCTTTCAACAAATATTCTTTTTTTTTTGCGTTACACTATTTCTTTACTACTAATAACTTATGACTCTTGCTAAAATTCTAAAACTATTGAGAAGTATGTACTTTTATAGAATAGACCTGAGTAAAACTAGTAACTATCATCCACTGAACATCAAAAGCACTATACTCTACATACTGTATTTGATACTTTTAAAAACAGATTAACTATGTGTAAGAATAATCACTATTACAAATGGTTTCCTTCAAATAGTGTTTATCAAACCTTTTTCAAGTGGGGACCACTTTTATAAATTAGAATGTTCTGCGGAACATCTCACTTTTTTCTCATTCGAAAGAAATTTTTTGGCACATATGCTACTATCGGTTTACTTATATTTTTAAAATATAATTAATTTAAATTTGTTTAATTTTATATTGGCCTTAATCAGTTAAGTTAATAGTAGAAAAGTTATATTCGTTTTTAATTCAAGGCTATTAGAGTTTAAATTATCTTTATTTTATTAACTAAAAATTAAATAAATGTTGGTATTCTCATTAATGAAATGGATAAGCTTGCCGATTCTTGTACAGCTGTTCTGTGTCTTGATGTATGCTGGTAAGCTTAAGTGTGAGATTGGAACATGCACTCTTCTTTGTGTTACTCAAATTAGTGATGGAAACTGCTTCTGACACAAATACGTAGAAGCAAATTGAATTATACAGTTCATTACATTGTACAGTTCGTTACATTCCGATTTCACTGGTAATAAGGTCCAAAAATTAATTGTACCTTCTACTTGGAATTTATTCAAGTCCGGTGTCATTCGAGAGTTCAATTAATTTGCAAAATTCTTTCCATAGGGTCCTTTCGTCTTAGATCATTTGGAGGAAAGTTATTGCAACTTAGAGATAGATCCCAATGAGTACTGTTAAGAATAATCTACACCCCTGGAAAAGAGGTATTAGCTCATAGTGGAATTTATAATTACGGAATGATGCTTTATAACTATGGAATGCTTTAAAAAATATTTGTATACCTTATGGGTAGAATTTTGCAAAGACTATCCTGTGAAGTCTCGTATATAATCGTCATTGTAACAGTGACAGAGAGTTTCAAAGAACGTCCGAAGAATTCTACAGAAGTGATGGAAATATTAAGAAAGTTTAAAACAAAAATAAGCTTTTTTTTGAAAATCGGAAATTTCTCCTCCGAAATCAGCTCTTGTTATCATCCTGAAGGTCCTGGAAGACAAACCATTTTTTTCAATTATTTTGCTCTTTTTTTCAATTCGAATGCTATCCTAAATCTTTAAAAGACAGAAAAAGATAATATATATATATATATATATATATATATAATATATATGTATACATAGTCTAGAAACGTTCCTATGCGGCCTTTACGTCTCCAAGCATTGGTCGTAAGCATATACTTCCAGTTACAAAAACTGTTGTAAATTATGCAAATATCCACATGAAATCCCTTTTCTAAAAATTACGAAATTTAACTTATTTTACGGTTCCTCGGTCTCTGTATTTATATCCAAAAAAAGTTATACTCTTTCAAAAAAAAAAAAATGAAACACAAAACGTTTGACTCCCGTGCGACAAAAATTGATCGAAATAGTAAATTATAGTAAATTACAAGGCTTTGGGATTTTTAACATCCTTGCTAGCTTTCCATGAGGTATCAGTTAAAAGGAAAATTTGAAGAATTCGAGGTTGTGTGTCCCTCTTTAATGTAATCTAGTGGTAGCATTTTGTGCTTTGCTACTATGCAACATTTTTTGTTTTTTTTAAACATGCTAATTGAGTTTTCACACAAGTAATTTCGAAGTTTTCAAGTACTAAAATTATGATTTTTATAAACTTAAAATCTGAATTTAATAATGATACAAAATTTCATTAAATTAAAAGTAGCTTTCACTTTTAATTTATGCAAATAATGTTATGAGTTGTCTATTATGTGCCAACAGTAAAGCCTGAGTGTGTTTTCTAGAACATGCACTCGATAAGATTCTGTGAAGAAAATGAACACTATGTTTCACGACAATCTGCATAGCAATGCTCATACCCTAATCCAGTGATTCTCAACCACTGTGCCGCGAAATTTTTAAAGAGTGCCACCAAATTTTAGAAATGTATGTAGGAAAATTATAATGTGTTTAATCCTAGTATACGGTACACATGCGAATTGGCGAAATTCGGATTTTTAAGACATTAATAAGCACGCCAATTGTTTTATCCAAGCCGATTTTCGTGCTCTGGAGGAGAGCGCATTTCGGAGCATTTTCAGCACATAATTTAAATTAAGTGATTGGTGCAGATGGAGAGACTACCTTACTTATCAGACATTTTTGTTATTTTCAATAACATACATTCAAGTATGCAAGGACCGAAAGAAAATGTATCAACAGATAAACTGGTGGGAAACCAAAAACAAATAACTTTATGGAAGAATAAAGCTCAGTAAAGCAATTTGGAAAAGTTTGAGTCAGTTCCAAAAGATTTTAATAAAATTATTCATAAAATTGTTATTGACCATTTGACAACATTAGAGGAGAGAATTATTTATTGTTTCCCAAATTTAGATATAAAAAATTTTGATGGGGTTCGTAATTCAATTGTGATAACGAATACTTCTGTATTTGAATTAACTTTGAATGAAGAAGAACTAATTTCGCTTTCTAATAATAAAGATTTAATTTTAAAATATTCGGAAGAATCAATTAATTCATTTTGGATTAACATTAGATGCGATTATCCCATGAAGGTCCAAAAGCTTTAAAAATATTATTACAGTTTTATACATCTTATTTGTGTGAATTCGGATTTTCAGTCTTAACCAACATAAAAGCGAATAAGAGATCGAGACTATTAAATGTAGAAGACGATATGAGAATAGCACTGTCTTTTTTACGACCAAATATAAATGAAATTATCAAAAAACATCAAGCTCAATTTTCTCATTATTATTAATTTGTAATTAATCCCTTTACAAACGTACTGTTTTTTTAGTACATATTACTTTATTTTACATTCAAAATTATTATCATAAACTATTTTACATAGTGTATTATAGGTAAATATATAACTTTTAAACTCATCTTTTTCTTCGTGTGCCTGCAAATTTTGAAATCGTTAAAAGTGTGCCACGACTAAAAAAAAAAAAAAAAAAGAGGGGGGGGAATGAGAATCACTGCCCTAATTTTTTAACATCAGAAACTTTTTACTAAACTGATATTTTATTATGAGTTTATTATGAGTAATGTACTACAGATGCAAACATCTCTCTCGTACGACCCTTGAATAAGATCTCAAATTTTAAAATACTATACCTAGGTCAGTTTTCGTCGCACAGGAGACAAACGCTTTGAGTTTTGCATTTAAGAGTAAGGGTAAACAATTTCTAAATATAGATCAGATACTGGGGAGGGCCGCATAAAAAGGTGAATTTTGTAATTAAAAAATTCCAAACCATGCCTATATAGACTTTTGGTAACGAAGTCTCTTTTTTTGAAGCAGTCGGCATGAAAAGTGCTTTATCCCCTCACCGGGCTTCGAACATCAGACCTTCCAATTGCTAGCCGGACGTACTTTCCACTTACGCCGCTGATGTACGCGGTCAGGAGGGAGAAAATACCTAATAATTATTTGTGTCATTTAAAGCATTTTTGCAGATAGAAGTACATATTTATTACCAACGGTTACAAAAATAAAGACTCCATATATGGATACGGCATATCTTAGACTGTGCAAAAATGTTGACTTCTTGCGATTAGAAAAAGAATTAAGAAAATGCATTGTCAAATCATAGATAAGGATATGCTTATTCATTTAATGTAAGCAACAAGATCACTTTTTATGCTAAACTATGAGCACAAAAAAAGCACCAAAAAATCAATATTTAGTATGGAAATAATTTTTGCTTTATTACTGCTGTCAGCTTTTCTAGATTGAAAAGACGATTACGATTCAATATTTATTACACATTTGTTTTATTAACCCCCCCCCAAAAGCTAGCATTTGAAATAGTTTTAGATCTTAATTTAAAATAAGCAGTGCACGTGAGGTATGTGTTCTGTGGTAGAACAGGGTAGGACTTGCTCCACCTACTTTCCTTTTTACTAGATAATTTTTACCGAGATTGAGAGCCATGCTTTGGATCATTGTTTTATCTATGACAAAATATTTGATTAATGGAACAAAGCCCCATTGGTACTCAACGAAGAATAACCGTTTAATGATCCATTTTCAATAAAGTTTGTTTAAGTCTTATTTTAGCTAGGCAGTGCCCACGGCTTATTAAACTCACAGGTTAATAAACTCAGTCACTTATTCCGTTCAAATTTACAGGAACCGGAACAAATATCTACTAATCAACAGCCGTTTGTTAAACTTCCCCGTTTATAAAACTCAGATCGGCGAAAGACTCATAATTCTTCGAGAGCAGAATATCCTATTTGTACATCTCAGAGTTGTTTGTAGTTCATTCTTTTAATTTACTGTGGACTGTGGCTTATATATCTTTTAGGTATGAAGTGCTTCAGTAAAACGAAGTTGACCGAAGTTTTTTACCTTATCTCTTGTCCCTTATATGTAAGACACTGCTTCTAGTACGTTTTTATCCGCATAGAAGCTAGAGGGTAGAATTTCTTTATTTTAAAGTTAACAAAAGCAATTCTGCAAACTCTAAAAGAAATCCTATATTCTACATATTGATAGAGACACTGTAAATGAGTGAGTGTTCCTTCTCGAATAAGAGGTGACAGGAAGCGGAAATCCAAAGTTTCCATGTTCAGAATCTTCCCTTTGGGATTCGCATGTTACGCTCACAGAAAATTCTGAAAAAAAGTTCATAATAGTCTTCATAGCATTAAAGTACATAAACATTTTTTGAACAGAAAGAGAGTAGTAACTATAGGCTGAAGGAAAAAGAAAGAGAGCATTGGTCCTGCTTGTAATCATGAAGTGGCAGATCGAATTAACAAAACGAATTAAAGTGTAAACTTTCTACTAGCTAAAATAGAGAGATTTGAAATTGAATTAATCATAGGAAGTAGCGTGTTTTAAATATGTTTTATGCTGTGAAAATGCCTAAACGAAAAAATTTAAAACCTGAAAGAACAGCATAACTCGTTAAAAGATCTTGATGTTCTTGGTAAGTGCAACCACAGAAAAACTGTATTTAAACCGGGAATTTCACAAACAGCATTGAGAAATTTATTTAAATAAAGAACTATAATTGAACTATAATAGAAGCAATAAAAAATTCAAAAGTCTTAAAGAAGGCCAAAAAAAAATACGGAAAATCAAAGGACGTTGGAACTGCTTTTCTAGAATCGTTTCAAGCGCGAAATTTTTTTTTTCCTATTCCTAGAGTTCTTTTCGTTACAAAAGCCGTGAAAATAGCTAAAGTGTTAGGAAAGAATTTTGTGTCAACTGATGGATGACTGACAAGTTGGAAAGAGAGAAATAACACTGTTCATCGGGAAACTACATGGTGAGAAGGAAGAAACAGGCCATCATGCGATTGATAACTGGGTAAAAGACGTTTTCGCTGGGTTGCTAAAAGAATACAAGTCATACGAAATTTATAATACATAAAGGAAACTGAACTGCGCTGCATAAACATTATTAGAACACGCTTTAATATTTAAACATGAATCAATAGCTGGCTTAAAAAAATGAAGGAACGAGTTACTGTGTAATTAACATGAAATATGGACTCAATAATTAAGAACAGAGAAGTAGTTATTAACAGAAGCAGAAAATCTCCATACATGAAAGGGCTCAAAAATTTACACTGTCAATTACCATAGCTAAAAGAATTCGTGGATGACAAGCAATATTCTTGTCTTAAAAGGAACAGCTAATTCAAAACTGAAAAGTAGCTTTATAAATTAAAAAACTGTGCAGCACAAATATCTGTGATATCTTTCTGAAAAACAGCAGTATCTTTTTCTACAAATACAAATTCTAACATTGTCTTTATATTGAGATATTGTAAAAGCTTTCAAATATCATCGCTGAAAAATATTGAGAAAATGATAAATAGGACTGAATCTTATGAAAGTGGAAGAATTTTGAAATAGATAACTTAACTGATGTCTTTGTGTATTATAGTCAACGCAGGGAGTCAGTATCTTAAAACACACTTCAAAAACGTTTTCGAAAATGTCAAAATAATTCCAAAAATTGGCAGTACAGTGACACAGTAGAAAGCGTAGACATACCAACAATCAATCGAATGTAGAAAAGCACTGCAAATTCTAGGAAAATTTTTTAAACTTGTAGAAGCTGATCAAAGAAAGCTACCAGCGATTTTAAAATTGACAATTAATTGAAAAACTTATAAGGTATTTCTACCGCCTTCTTAGCATGCCTTTGTGGTGTAGTGGTCAGCACACCACACCACGAAGTATTTGAGAGGTCCGTGGTTCGTGTCCCGGCGAGGGCATTGCTCATTTTTCACGTCTCCTGCTTCTAAATAACCTAATGTCACTGGTTACGTGGTCAGAGCAGACAGTGACTAGAGCGGACACGTGAGGGTAGCTGGGTGGGCAGAGCGGACATTCTTGCACCTATTGTGTTGTTTCCCTAATCAGTCACATGTCATCTATTGTGTAATTTCGAGCTTTGCACCTGCTGCAAGCCGATACTTTTAGGAGAAAAGGTTTTTCTCATTTTCTCAGTAGATGTTTGATCCTTATGAAGTGTGTATGTCGTTTTATACTGTCGAAAAAATCTATAGCCATTTCAATAAAATTATTCTCTACAAGAAAAAGAAAAGAATGTTTAGTTGTAGATGATTACCCACACCGTTTACACCGAAAAAATAAATTAGGAATGAGTTGGATATGTGTAAAAGAAAAGGCTCAACGTTGTAAAGGAAATGTAAAGACAAATTTTCAGTACGAAGTACTGAAGGAAACTGAACATTCCTGCGTGCCCAACATTGCTGAGATCGAAGTTAAAATGAAGTTAGAGACTTACAGAAAAAGAGTACGAGAAGAAACATCAGTTGCCGTTCCCCAGATATTTCAAGAAGAACTTTCAGAATTATGTCAGAAAGGTTATGATTTTGTTACTAAAATGCCGACATACTCCAGTGCCAAGACTGTTTTATGTAAGGAGAGAAGAAATGCTTTGGGAGTTACCCAAAATCACCAAAATGCCAATGACATTCAGTTTGCAAACGGCCCACTTACGCTTTTTAATGGAGAAAATTTTCTTTGTTTAGACTTTCAAAATGACCAAGATAACAGGATTTTAGTATTCGGAGGAGAAGAATCTTGGTACCTTTTGGAAAATAGAAAGACCTTTTTCTTAGATGGAACATTTAAAAGTTGTCCGAAACAATTTATTCAAATATATACAATACACGTCGAGGAGTACATAAGGAGGTACTTAAGGAGTACAGCAACTAATACTTAAGGAGTACTCAACTAATACTAATACTTAAGGAGTACAGCAACTGAGACCAACGTTTATGAAGCGCTTTTTGCATTTCTCCCTGATAAGAGACAAGCAGCTTACATTGCAACGTTCCAGGAAGTGAAACGTTGGTGCCCTAAGTGGAAGCCGGGCATTATAAAATTGGATTTTGCCATCAATAGCTGTATGTTAGAGTATTTCCGGTTGTAACTTTCATTTTAATCAATGTTTGTGGCGTAGGATACAAGAGATAGGTCTATTAAATAAAGAGAACGAAGATATAAGAAATGTCTGCAGAATGATTCCTGCATTAGCTTACTTGCCAATAGAACACACAGATGATGCTTGGAACATTGTACGGGAAAAAGCTTTTAGTATTGACAAACTTACCACATTCATCGATTATTTTGTCGAGCAGTGGATGGACAATCCAAATATGACCATCAAAGTATGGAATGCATATGGACAGCGTCATAAGACAAATAATTCTGTTGAAAGGTGAAATTCCAAATTAAATGCAATCACTGGCAGAAACCAGCCTAATGTGCATTTATTAGTTAAAATATTAAAGGAGGAAACACAAAAAGTGTCTTTTAATTTGAAAGCCAGAGAATTAGGCGACCCTGGAATAGAAGGGAAAGAAGCATATGTAAAATTGGAGGAATGAATTGAAAACATCCTAAAAGAATTCGAAACATCAAACAATTTTGAAAAATGTCTAAAATCTTTAAGTTTTGTAATTAGGTTGGATAGATCCAACGGTAAATGATATTTATGCCTATATAATAAAGATTAGTTAGTATTTATTTACTTGCATTTATATTTCTTTTATTTACTATTATTTGTTTTGTATATTTTACTTCTCGTATTTATTTTTACTTACATTAATGAAACTAATTAATTTTATGGCAACTACACCTGTTCTAATATTTATTTGACTCTAAAATACAGTTTTCGACAAAATCCCTGAAATTTGTTCATACTGCTATTTACTATTATTACTATACTGCTATTTACTATAAATTTTTAAATATTTCTCTAAAAGTTTTTATTTTTATTATATTTCGCTATGCTTAAAATGCATTCGCACTATAATATCATAACAATTTAAATATAAATAATTAAAATTGATTGGCAAAAATGTATTTTATCCTTGTAATTCAATAATCGAGTGCAAAAACAGAAAACTTAGGTAAAAAAGAAAAGTTATCCTATTTGAAAGAGATCTGGAACTTAAAATACTGTTTTAAATTATATTTGCGATTTTTAAAAGTATTTATTCACTTATTTATCTGAACCCTTTATCTATTCTAAGATGGGGAAAAGATGTATCTGCTCTAATCCCGATGAGTTTCGAAGAGTCCGCTCTTACAACGAAATCTCGCATGTGTCCGCTCTGACTACGTCCGCTGTAGCCACACCACCATGTCACTATGGTGGCGCCCGAATTAAAAAAAAGGTGGTGGATGCTGATTCTCCACCACCAGGATTTGGCGATTGGATCTCCTAATCCCCAGTCACCCTTTAAAAGGGGGAGTATATACGGTATTTCTCCCGCCTTCCTAGCATGCCTTCTTGGTGTAGTGGTCAGCACACTCGGCGCGCATTCGAGAGGTCCGTGGTTCGAGGGCGAAGGCACTGCTCATTTTTCATTTCTCCTGTTTCCAAATAACGTAATGTCTCTACAAACTATTGATGAGCACTACGAAACAAACAAAGACGGACAACGAAGCCACTTCCAGCAGATAGACGATTTTACGAGGGGTATGGTGATCGGACTGAGAAGGGCGGGTTGGTCCTTACGTCAAATCGCAGCTGATACCCACATCAATACGAGCACGGTGCATCGGCTATGGCGAACATGGTTGGAACAAGGAAGTGTGGGAAGAAGGAGGGGTGCAGGTGCAGCCAGAGTGGCGTCAGCACGCGTGGATCGACGCATCCGCCGACAAGATGTGGCAGTCCCGCAAGTCACTTGTACCGCCATTCTGCAGAATGTGCAAGATACCCTGGATGTTCACGGTCGACCAGAACATTTCCCGTCGATTGGTTGAACGTGGCCTGCACTCACTGCGTCCGTTAAGAAGACTGCCACTGACCCCACAGCATAGACGCCAACGTGTAGAATGTTGCCGCCGGACTGGAGCGATGTGGACGACAGAATGGCGAAACGTCGTGTTCTCAGATGAGTCACGCTTCTGTTTATCCAGTGACAGTCGCAGCATACGTGTATGGCGTCGACGTGGAGACAGATCTAATCCGGCAGTAACTGTGGAACGCCCCACCGCGCGACAACGTGGCATAATGGTTTGGGGCGCTATTGCCTACGATTCCAGGTCACCTCTAGTTCGTATTCAGGGCACTATGACGGCCCAACGTTACTTATTAATGTACTGCGGCCGTTGCAATCCCCTACCTTCAAGGGCTGCCTAATGCAATTTTTCAGCAGGATAACGACTGCAAGGTATAAAGATGCTTCCCTGGCCACCGTACTTTCCTGACCTGTCACCAATTGAACATGTGTGGGATGTGATTGGACGCCTTTTGCAGACTCTGCCCCTGCCTCGTTCAGAAGACGAACTGTGGCAAATGGTTGAAAGGGAATGGAGAGCCATACCTCAGGACATCATCCGCACTCTTATTGACTCTATGCCTAGACGTGTTTCTTCGTGCATCGCTGTTCGCGGTGGTCCTACATCCTACTAAGCCGACGCCGTTCTCGCTCTGTATTCTGACTATCATTTTAAAATAAAGATCACTCATTGCTGCTTGCTGTCTCTGTCTTTTTTTTCCAAATTTCATCACTTTCTCACCACTCCTTCTTTCTGACCACTACTTCTATACTGGCTGTCTATACGAAGAACAACTCCCGCCATAGTGTCTGGTGGGTGGCGGTCGCTATAGCAACAGGGCTAGTATATTTCAAATAGGGGCAAAGTAAGGGTTGCCATTTCCTCTTTAAATGCGTCAGGATGGCAAACTGAAAAGTAAATCTTCAAGATACCCCTGCGGAAAATGGGTCAAGGCTCGTTTCTACGGCAAAAGACAGCTGCAGACTAACTGGCGAGAGCTTTTCTTATGATAGACAGACTGCATATGTATGTTGCTACACAATTTTATTATTATTATTACTTTTGGCCTTTGATGGTGATGATTTATGCGATGATTGCTTTTTGTCTTTGATGGCTATTATGAAGTAGGAAAGTTAGAGAGAAATTTCGTAGAGAAAGAACATAATATCTGCGTGACGTTGATAAAAAGCTTAGCAAATATTGTTGCAAAATATTAAGAAGCGCATACTGTTCTTTACATCGGTGTGCTGTTGTAATTTGGAAGGCAAGTGAAAGACATTGCGCCATTTGGACTTACAAAAACTCAGGATCCGTTCACGTGGGAGAGTTAGAAATTCTATGAAGCTGAGTGATGCAGCATGACATTTATAAAAACCCTAATAAACTTAGCTGTGGAATATTAAGAAGTACATATTCTCCTATGTTGATTCTAGAAAATAAATGAAAGATCTCATGCCGCATGGACTGAAAAAAGCTTAAAATCCGAAAACTAGCAGTAATAGACGTATTTAAAAGCAAGAGAAAAGATTATTTTATTCAAAAGTTTACAAATATGCTCTTATGCGGTTACATATATTTGTGCACAGGAATATATCAGAAATAAATAAAATGAAAAAAATTTGAAATTGAAAGAGACTCATTGAATTTTGTTTTTTATATTTATATGTTACCCGAAAGAAATTATATCTTTGCAGATTTTGTTTATTTAAATTAGAAATTTATTTCCTAAAATTGTTTTGATAGAAAGATGCATATTTTAAACTTTAATTTAGCGTGTAAATTTGAAAGGTCTTTTACATAAAGAGAGAGAAACTGCCTTGTACATATATGAAATCATATTATCTAAAAGTTTTAGTGTCGCAGTTGATTTAAATTTGGCTGCTTTATTTTCCGGGATCTTAAATTTTTTCTTTATTTTCCGGAATCTTAAATGATTGTTCGCCGTTAAGTTGAAGCAAATTACACTGCCCATACACCTTCTGCCACTTCTCGAAAATAGCGAGTTCCGATGAAACATTTCTAAAGCTAAAAAAATGAGGGAGGGGCTTGAGCGAAGAACCAGTTTTTACGTTCCCAAGCAGTGGGAGCGGGGAAAAAAGTATCAGATTTTATACTCGAGGAAAAAAAAAAAAAATAAATAAATAAATAAGCGTAAAATCATCAAAACGGATTTTTTTCGCAATGAAAAATGAGGGAAAAATTATCTAAGACGCCAAAAGCGTAATACTGAAGCTTCTGACGTGCGCTCCCCCCCCCCAACAAAATGAAATCAGTGGAACATTTCCGAAATGAAGAACTAAAAATTGTTTTCGATTTCCATGCAGCAGTTTGTCTTTATATTATAAGCACGGTAGTCATAAAACGAAGTTTGTTTAGATGTTTGAACTTGTTAGACATATAGGCGCATACAAACATACAAAGCGTATTTCTGCAATATTTTTTCCTAGGGAGCTCTTCGTTAGCTTTATAAATTAGCTATTCAGCTACTGCTTTCTGCTGCGATGTTTCAGCCAACGATGGTTTGGAATTGCAAAATTTTATTGCTATTTTATCGTGATGTTTTACACCAGTGATTCTCAACCTTCTTCTGCCGCGGCCCACTTTTAGCGATTTCAAAATTTGGCGGCACACAAAGAAAAAGATAAGCTTAAAAGTTGTTTACTTACCTATAATACAGTGTGTAAAATAGTTTACGATAATAATTTTGAATGTAAAATAAAGTAATATGTACTAAAAAAACAGCAGTACGATTATTAAGGGATTAATTACAAGTTAAAAATAATGAGAAAATTGAGCTTGATGTTTTTTGATAATTTCATTTATATTTGATCGTAAAAATGACAGTACTATTCTCATATCGTTTTCTACATTTAACAGTTTCGATCTCTTATTCGCTTTTATGTTGGTTAATACCAAAAATCCGAATTCACACAAATAAGATGTATAAAATTTTAATAATACTTTTAAAGCTTTTTGGACCTTCATGGGATAATCGCATCTAATGTTAATCCAAAATGAATTAATTGATTCTTCCGAATATTTTAAAATTAAATCTTTTTTATTAGAAAGCGTAATTAGTTCTTCTTCATTCAAAGTTAATTCAAATACAGAAGTATTCGCTATCACAATTGAATTACAAACCCCATCAAAATTTTTTATATCTAAATTTGGGAAGCAATAAATAATGCTCTCCTCTAATATTGTCAAACGGTCAATAACAATTTTATGAATAATTTTATTAAAATCTTTTGGGACTGACTGAAACTTTTCCAAATTGCTTTACTGAGCTTTATTCTACCATAAATTTATTTGTTTTTGGAATCCCACCGGTTTATCTGTTGATACATTTTCTTTCGGTCCCTGCATACTTGAATTTATGTTATTGAAAATAACAAAAATGTCTGATAAGTAAGCTAGTCTCCCATCTGCACCAATCAGAACTTCTTAATTTAAATTATGTACTGAAAATGCTCCGAAATGCGCTCTCCTCCAGAGCACGAAAATCGGCTTGGATAAAACAATTGACGCGCGTATTAATGTCTTAAAACCGAATTTCACCAATTGTCATGTGTACCATAAACTAGGATTAAACTCATTATAATATTTACTGTAAAAATTTCTAAAAGTTGGCGGCACACAAAAGGACCGGGGTACAGTGATTAAGAATCACTGTTTTAAACAATGTGAGTTTTTTTTCCCTTCCTGCTTCTCAATCAGACTGTGATTCTTTTGTGTCTATAATTGTGGTGTTATGTATCGCATATTCCCCACGCGTTGTTTTCTCCCCGATGTTTTTTTCAGTATTCGTAGATATACGCAATTCTTCTCAATTTGTCCTTCCCTAAACTGTTACCTTCTTATAGTGTAAAATTCGTATTTTAATTAGTGGAATGATTTTTAATTTAAAGAGACAACAAATTTACTTTAATTAAACAGTGTCATGAATATATATATATATATATATATAAAACCTTATAAAACCATGTAATAAAGATACTGTTTTAAAATAGGGAGACAAAAAAAAATCTTAAATTTTTTGTTGTATTGGGATACTATTTAAAATTAAGAAAATCGCAAAATTTCACCCTCCCAGGAAGCAAACGAACAAATAAAAAAAACTCATTCTTTAGTGATTAGTTTCTATGGATTTTTCTAAATTTATCAAATATATTTATTTCAGTAAGATGATTCTAAAAGTCGTTTTATGCATAGTGGGAATTAAAGACTAATATTTTTATCAATAAAGAATTTGGTTTCCTTACTAACTTGTATATCTTTGTAATAAACTCAAAGGACCGACTTGTCTTAGTTAATGGAAGTTAAACTGACCTAATGAAAGTACAAAAAAGTGCACATTGGAATACAAAAATGCTTTTAGATGGTTAAATTTTGAAATTTATCATTTCTACCCCAAGTAAAAATTTAATGCTTTTCGAAGTCATTTTTATAGCGCTGATAAATGGAATCAAATGTAAATCGGTAAACTGGTAAGTGCTGAGTTTTTTTTAAGAAACACTAAAAAGGTTTTTTCTGGATGTTTCTTAAGGAGGGGGGCAGAAAGAAAATTGGAAGAAATTGAAATTTCGAGTTCCTAATGAAATCGATCAAAACTGTCCTGTAGATAAACTGGAATCTTCTATTTGGAATTAAAGGAAAAAAGGGTATTGCAGTCTTAAAATAAGAAATAAAATTAGAATTAAAGGTATCAGATTCTTATACGAGATTAATTTTACAGCTTTCCTTTTGCTTTCAATACCGTTCCAAGAAAGTATTACCGCTTGCTTAGTTAGGAGACATTCTTAGGGAAGAAATCTGACAGAAGTAACTCATCATTTAGGTTTTATTTTTTAACTGGGGTAATTCCGTAGGCTTTAATCCTGAAAGGCTTGAATCAAGATTTTGTTCTTAAAGCTTTATAAATAATTTATTTGCTTTCGCCTGTTATAAATTAGTCAGTTCTCAGACTTCCACGTTTAAATGATTAAGAAAACACCAGTAAGCTAACTTAGACAAATAATATTCTTTCGTTTATTGCAGTGAATGAAATCACTAATTCGGAGAAGAAGATATTTAGATTTCTTCAATTTTCGGCACAAATCGATTTTGTATGCATGACCTTAATACTTCGCGTTGTGTTAGAAAGGATATGCGCATAATATTTTTGAAGACATTTCATTCGCATTTGGGCAGCGAGCTGTATTAAAGATTCAAAAATCCACTCCAAAATTAAATCACCGCTTGTGTAATAAAATTTTTTCCCCTCCTCGCCTGGGCTTTTTTAAAATTTGACATATTTCTACATATACCCATAACAGGTTACAGTTAAGCCTCGTCAATAAGACGTTTGCGTTTGAAAAATTTAAATAATTTAATCTGTCAACGTATTTTTGATCAAACAATGGAAAAATAAATGTACGAAATCAAAGCCCACTTCTAAAGCATTTGTCTTCTAAACATGTTAACTCGTTCTAAACACAATAAAAGCTCTAACTACATAATAAAACACACTAAACGCACTAAAAGCCGCGAAGTGATCAGAATGAAAAATAGTTTTCTTGTGACATCTCTTTGTTAATGCAGGGAGGAAAAAGAAATAGAGAAACAAATAAAAGAGATCAAGTAAAAGAGATCAAGTAAAAGAAAACAAGTAAAAGAAAACAAGTAAAAAAGTAAAGAAATGCAAAGCTGCTGTTTATTTATATGCATAAACCAACGTCTCTTAGGAGTAGGCTCTGGCAACTATCCTTCCATGCAATATGGACACGACAACACCAACAACCAATGAGCGAGATGTTAAATTCAAGTTATTAACTCAAAATTTAAATCAGTTTGAAGCGAAGTTGGCTCAACCGGCTTAAAATTCAACTATCGGCAATTAGAATGCAAGATCGAAGGCAAGAACTCCTGCCTAAGATAGTAACCTAGTAACGTGGCCACGAAAGGCAGAACACACTCTGAATTAAGCTTCGAAAACTGCCTTTAAATACACGCGAAGTAAATTTGCATTATGGAGAGAAAACGAAAAGGAGAAGTGACATTGTAGATCAAAAATATAAAATAACCGGTTATCTACATAATTTGCTATGGGAACCTCACATAGCAAATAACTTATTCTCTTTTGCTAAATATGGATGATGACACGCCAGAAGAATTAAGTTACTTTTTATCATATTTTCTGGGCGTCAGTACCAAAAGGCTTATTGTGGTTGTTATAAGGGATAGTTTGTAGTAAAGCCGTGCTTAGGTATTTTTTCAGCTGAGGCGAAGAGGTAAATTTGCCCCGCCTCTGTATACAACGGTTGTATATTCAACAAAGTTAATTCTACTAAATCATGCCATAACTCTTATAATATTTGAAATCATAACTTTATGCACAGATAAAATTTAAAAAATGGGCAATAATTCAAAATTTTTATAGAAAACACTAACAAATGTCTTTTTTATTAACAGTAAATAACACTGAAATAATGTAAAAGATATTACGTTAATATTTAAGTTTTTTTTAAGTAAAATCGATAATAATAACTTTAAAATATACCTGCTTATTTATAGTCTAAGGAGAAAATTGTGACACTTGAAAGTTTTTGGAATCCAAAAGAGGATTTTGCATTTTTGCTGTATTATTTTAATTGAAGCTTTATCCTAATAATATTAATTGGCAACATTTAAAATATCTTGAACACAGTATAGAATCTGGTCTTCATAGGTAGAATACAATTAGACCAGAACTCTAAAAGACCGTTGGTGAATTATCACTATGTCTTGTAAGTACTACAAAGACGACCCATTATTTAACTTGAGTCAAGTTTAACAGACGGCATCAACCCGTGCTTACAGAAGCCAATAGTTTTGGCTTAAATCAAAGATAATTGATGAAATAAATTAATGAAACTAAGTCATTAGCCTAATGGCTTCACAGTTTAACTAGCGCGCAAGCTGGCTTTGACCGAAATCGGCATAAACAAGCCTAATGGTAAGAATACTAAACGCCACAGAATACTAATGGCGAGAATCAAAGTTAGCGACGTGGCCTTTAGGCAGGTAGAACACGCTTTGATTTTACCTTCCAAAACCTTAAAACATTTAAATACTCACTACTTTCTACCTAATTTGAATATCGCGCGAACTAGAAATTTATATTCCGGCAGGGAAATATAAAAGAGACTGATAGAAAAGGACATTAGTATAAAATAACTGGTTAGAAACTGAAATGACACTTTAAATTTTTTCCCGCCAGAATTTAAGTATGCGAAAAGGAGGTCCTTAACGACCTAGTCAAGAGCTTAAATTCTAAATAGGTAAGACTTCAGAGTCAGTTTCTTACAACAGCATGGCATTTTAAGTAAGCGTATTTAATTTTAAATTTACATTACAAATAGCTGGATTCTCTTCGAAAGACATTTTTTTCAGCAGCTCATGTCCTTCCAGAAAATCTGAAATGAAGACTACTTTAGCAGAAAAATTCAAAACATGACACATTGCTTCAATTTACATTATCTCTTTCTTATTTAAGCATTTCATTTAATTTAAATTTATCTGCTCTTTCTTTCAACTCATATATTCCATGAATAAAATCTCTTCCCCCACTGCTCTCCAGTAGAAATGTACTGTACAGATCGAGACAGTGTCTTCTGTGTAAGTGGCCCAACTCTACCATACTACATGTTAAAAATTCAGACTTTCTTACACCTCAAAGACACCTTAGTTTCAAAACAGCACCTAATGTGCTAACAAGAGCGTGCTTTAAACTTGAGTGTTGGCTGGAAAGCCTAACTTTAACTCATGCACACAGCTAGCTTTTTATTTTAAATTTACGCTGCCCAGACGGTATAGTATTTAGGGGAGCCTACTGCGATACCCAACAGCCCGGGTTCGAATTCCGGAGATGGCATGGCTGTATTTATCCGTCCTTTCATAGGCGGTAACGACGGCCCACCTATTAGGTGCTTTCGCAATACAGTGGCCACCACTTCCAGGCTTAGTAGTGGACAAACCTAAGACGGCTAAGTGTCCGCCAATGGGGGGGGGACTTTTAATTTAAATTTCTTTTAATTCTACTAGCTTGAATTAAAAGTATCATTCAAACACTTACAGTGACACTGTACAGTGCCATAGCTATAGTGACTACAGTTACAGTGGCAATGTAGAGTTTAGTATGTTTAGTTATTATCCAAAGTGACTAAATTCCTGGCAGATGTTAAGCGAATCATTGCTAAGTCTAAAATAGCAAATGGAACTTGGGAAAGGTGTAAAAAAATCTTTTATTAAAACTAAATAACAGATAATAAGTACAAAGGCACACATTATGCTTACAACTCAGCCAGCCAGTTGTGCGTGATAATGTAAAAAAAACATTAAATCAAATGTAAGTAACTCTTTATTAAAGCTAAATGAGAACAGAACACTGTGTGCTTACAACTCAGCCAACCGCTTCTACGGAGATAACGCAAAGTAACAACGAATCAGATGTAAAATTTATATTGAAATAAACTAAGAGCCGGAGGCTACGCAATCAGCTTAATGCGAAGACAGCTCGAAACTTAACCGACGAAAAATTTAGCTGTCGGTAGTTATAATGCAAGGCGAAAGAATTCATATCTTAGATAGCACCTAGTAACATGGCCACGAATGGCAGAACACGCTCTGAATTAAATTCCGGAAATCTTTCTTTAAATACACATGAATTAAATTTGTTGTCTGGCGGGAAAACGGAAAGGAGAAGTGATAGTACAGATCCATAACATAAAATAAGTGATTAATTAGTATATAGGAACGTCACATCTACTTTAAAAATACATTCTATTCATGCATGTTGTTATCTGTCATGCACAGGAAAGTCAAACAGTTATAAAAATTAATAAAACAAACTTAGACATATGTAAAATTTAAACAAAAATTCGTTTTTAACAAACATTTTGGACAGCACGTTAATTAAAAGTGAAGAAGAAGTGAAAAAATGAGCACAAATTCGATGGTTTATGTCATAGAAAACGATATACACTCTAATAATCGGTTTTAAAATAAAATGAATACATTAAATAATTACCCTGTTTTTAACTACAGTTTTGAATTGAAATAAGAGAGACAAAAATTGAAATACATAGTATCCGATTTGATTAGCACTAATTAATGGTTTTTCTTTATGTTTGAAACTTAATTCTGCTGCGAAGTATGAAGTTGAAGCAATGCACTGATTTCAATAGCCAACAGGTAACTTTTGTTTATCTTAATTCTGTTAACATCGCGATAAAAGTCTTCCAAAATTTTAGAAGTAATAAAAGGTATAAGAAAGACATTGATAAATGTTTCGCTAGAAGTTGTTAATTAGCTATGAAATAAAATAATCGAAAGCAATTTTTATTGAGATGAAAAGCAATAGCTAAAAGAAACTGCTATACAGAGATTTTATATCGGATGCGGGCTCGAGTTTCAACTAACGAACATCGTGAATTGCAGCCATGCATATTCCTGCCATAGGCTTTTAGGATGGTTAGCTCTAAAAGTTTTTCTAGGAACTCTCGTTGTTAATTATTTTCACCTTCTCAAGTCTCGTACTGGTTTCATAACTCTCCTCTATTTTTTGTTACGGTTCATTAATATTTAAAGTAACTATTTCCAACAAAACATACCGGTGTTCAAAATTAAGAGCGTTTTCACAGCTGATCTATTCTCTTCAGAACTTACGGACAGATCATAATGAAATCGTTATTCATATAGGTTGTTATAATACATAAAAATATAGCACACAACAATCATGGTACACACGAATGAGTGCGCGTATGCTCATCGGCGCAGGAAGGTCTAAAGCAGACGCTGCAAGATCCAATAAAAAAAAGGAGTCTAATATGGGGTTGGGGGCCATTCTAACAGTCATACAGTTCTCACGACATGACCATACTGGAAACGAGGCAATTTACGAGTATTAGCTGCAGTTGGTAGCATTCCGACAGGAATGCTGTTTTCAGGTTCTGGAGGACTCTGAAGAGGGGAAGATGAGTTGGAGTTGCCCTCTAAGGAGAGTCTCAGGCATGTTCAATGGGATTTAGAGTTGGAGATCTGGCTGGAAAATCCAGTCCAGCTAATATCCTCACTGTTGAAACTCTCGCGGTTAAAACTGTTACCAAACACCACGTGATTTGCGCATGCGCGCAGCCAAAATGAAACAGAACTATAACTGAACTTTAGAACTCGTAATGGACGTTTGAGTTAAAGGATGTAACCAGAGTCTTCTCTCTGTATCTTGTATGAAATTAGTTAGTAATGTAAATTAAACGTATCTTATTATCTTAGAAGCCTCTCTTTCTTCAGATGAATAGTGCCTTTGATGTGTTCAATTAATTAAATATTCCCAGATATACCTTTGGAGAAGAACGAGAAAGAAGATCGTCAGAAAAGGTAAGCCTTTTTTACCTTTATTAAGAATGATTATCTTGTTAATCATAACACTCACATTTCAGAAAATCATCCACTTGATTATCTGTATGTGAATAAGCGTTGCCATTCATAAAAATGAAATGAGGCCAACGCAGCTCTGGAAAGCTGAACGTAAGCCTTTAAGATCTCTTCCCCATACATCGTACCAGCCACACAACCTCTATCAGATATTTGATGGTTGGTCTAACATAATGACCATCAAAGCTTTGATGCCACATTGGTCCCTTTCTCAGATGTCGGAGGATAAGTGGTGGGTTTCTTGTTCGCTCCGAGGTATTTTGAGGATCAGCGATTAGCCTGAATCAGGATCAGGATACAGCTATGAAAAGAATGTTCTCCCGCTGATGCTTGGTACAAAATCGATATTCTCTTCTTCGATATTCATTTAACGGGCTGACTTGTGTGCAGAAGTAAAAAGGACGCAAAACTCTAATTTTGCAAACAGACAAGATCCTATGTTCCTATAGAGCCCTATGTTCGCCTTTTCAGGGAAAAAGTTGACTCCAGTTTATTTTTATGGACGACTTCGCTCGCCCATATTGGACTAATCTGGTGGATTATTTTACGGAAAGTGAAGATCTCAACCCGTTGGATTGAGCAGACAAGTCTCCAGAACTAAATCTTCGAAAACATGGCTGTAATTTACTAGGGAGGGCAACTGCAGCTCGCTTTTTCCCTTTCAGAACTTTCCAAGACCTGAAAACAGCGTTGTTTCAGGATTGGGACCGACTACCACAGGGAATTTTGCTTTGCTTCATTTCCAGTATGAAGCCAAGTTGTGAGAATTGTATGACTATTAGAGGGAAACATACTCTTTTTAGCCTCCTTTTGTTCCATCTTGCAACTCCTGTTTTAGACCTTTCTGATGAGACTTGCGCACGATCATGCATGTGTACCATGACTGTTGATGGTATACCGTTTGCACGATATTAACCTAATCCAAACCAAATTTCATTAAAATCTGTCCATCAGTTCTGGAGGAAATCGACGAAATGGGAAAATTCTCTTAAACATTACTGTACCAATAGTCAATAAGGAATAAGGATTTTTATTTTTCAAATTTTCCGCAGAAACGCGGCATTAATGGCCATTTTGCAAGACAGCTACTCTCCTACTTGAATTACAGATATGGCAATCACTTTGCAAAAACCCTTCACGAATTTTATATTTTCACATGCAGAGGCATTAGGTTATTTCGAAGCAGGAGACATGAAAAATGAGCAACGCCTTCGCCGGGAATCGAACTACGGACCTCTCGGTTACGCGTCCAGCGTGCTGACCACTATACCACGAAGGCATGCGAAGAAGGCGGGAGAAATACCTTATATACTCCCCCTTTTAAAGGGCGACTGGGGTTTTGGGGACCCAATCGCCAAATCTCGGTGGTGGAGAATCATCATCCACCACCTTTTTAGTTCGCGCGCCAGTGTACAGACATTAGGAATTTTCGGAACAGGAGACATGAAAAATGAGCAACGCCTTCGCGGGATTTGAACCACGGACCTCTCGGTTACGCGTCGAGCGTGCTGACCCCTACACCACGAAGGCATGCGAAGAAGGCGGGAGAAATACGTTATACGCATCTAAAGGAATTGTTCTGTTTACTTTGCAAAAAAATGCTCCTTCTTTGTAAATGAGAGGCTTTGAGCAAACTAAATAGCATATTGTGTTTCATTTATCTTCACGATTATAAAAACAAATTTGTCCCTCTTTAATCACTAATGGTCTCTAAAGTGACACACGAGCGTCGTAATTTAAAAAAAAAAAAAAAAAAAAAAAAAAAAAAAAAAAAAACACCCCATCCCAGTCGTCATTTAAGTGGGGGAGAATATATAAGGTTTTTCTCCTACTTTGCCGTGTGCTTTCGTGGCGATACTGGAAAGCATACCTGGCTAGCAGTTGGAAAGCCCAGAGTTCTGGCGGGGCATTGCACATTTTTCACGTCTCCAGCTCCGAAATCAAATGCCTAATAGTCTCTACACAATGATTAAGAAATGAAACATTTTTAAACAGGTATTTCCTTAAGTTTCTTTCTGCTGAAGTTGCGTTTTCATAGCATCAACTAACAAACGAATTAATATATGTCCACTAGTATATTTGATACAAATATTTTTTGTATTGATAAATTACAGTTACGTATTTGTTGAAAGAAACTGTGAAGTTATATTGAGTAACAGAAATAGTTTTTGAAAATATTTTAAATCTATCAATTTTATTTCATCCACTTATTAATATTGCTTTAATTATTTTACTAAATATTACAAAAACGCAAATTAAGAAGAATTATAAAACTGCAAGTGCAATTATAAAACTTACTTCTCTAAACATTAATCCATCGGTATGCAGTTATTTTTGATTTTTAAATAAGACTTTCTGTGTACCTTAATGAATTAAATAGTGATTGTTTATCAAATGCCGAGACAATGCTTGTAAAAGTAATAATACTCGTTAATAACATATCAAAAGCTAAAGATATTACAGATGAAGAAAAAGCGATTATCGTATCTCTTTCAAAGTGAAGAATTATTAATGATGATGTGCAGTGATGTAGCTTTACCTAAAAAAGTGCTGGGAGGCTAAGAGTTTATTGAATAACACATAAAGAAAGGGGAGAAAATTCTATAAAAAAGGTAAAAATTTGTGAACAGTTTCCAGACTAGGAAAAGTCTTTATCATCCTTTTCTCAATCAGTAGAGAGTTTACCAATTTACGGAGCGGATCAAGCAGAGGCGCAATGGCATTTCCGGGTTCGAACCTGACCGAAGAGGGTGGTTGCATGTATATTTCGAGGGTTGTCCATTGTATAAAGTAAATAACATCTAGATTTTTTATAATATCCTAGACCTAAAAATTCTTCTCTTTTAGCAGATAGTTATCGTATGCTTTGTTGTACTGCAATAAACAAAGAAAATCTCCGCTATACAGCATGGACAGAAAGTTTTATTGATAAAAGATTGTACAGTCTTTTACAAATTGAAATGCTTCTCCAGATGCTCGGTGCAAGCTCTATCTGAAAGTACGCTTAAAGAATAAATAAAAATAATCGATCACAAACACAGTCGATAGCAAATTATAATAAGAACAGGAACGTCTTTGTAATAGTGTTGCAAAAATCAACGAAATGATATAGCGATGGTTTTTTTTTTATCCTATTTTACTCTTAAAGAAAAATCAATTGCATGGAATCTACAGAGCTACACATTACGCTTAAAATCCTATATATAGGATTTCAGTGAATATTGCTTTTGATTTTGTTCTTCCTTTAGAGCAGACATATCAAACTTGACTTATCTTTCTGTCGCTCAACCGGAGGAAGTGATGAAAAACTGTGTAATTATAATACGTTAATAAAAGCTGGAATTTCATCGAATAGGAAGCGAATGTGCAACTTCAAGTGCTCAAAAGGACTCATGAGAAGGTGTCTGTACCAAACAAAATGAAACAAAACAAATTATATCAGTTCGAAAGAAATTCAGTGCGACTCTAAAGGAAAAACTCAGTGAAGTGAGTATCCCCAAACTTTGGAAACACTACTTTCCTGCGGAGCTCCCAGAACGCCGAAAATTTCCATCGTACATGATTTCCATGTTCCCCGCCTTTTTTTTTTCTTTTTCTTTTTTTAGTCCAAAGGGGCCTTTGTACCTGAAGGACTATTGTTTTCGTTTTGCGATTTTGCGTCGGAAACGTTAAAAGTCTGAATCACTTTTCAAACTGTTGCCACAAAATATTGCAACCCTGTATTATATTTAAAGAAATTAAATAATGAATAATCTGCATAAATGTTATGTATATTTCTCCAAATGTGATAAAACAACGGTACCTAGAGCCATCCAATTTTGAATGACGTACGTTTCCACCCGAATATGCGCATCTGGAAGCCCGAATTTGGAATTTGTTTTATTATCTATTTCATATTTTGTAAAATTTAACGAATTTTTGAACAAACTCAAACGATTTAAAAGTGAACAATGGCAACACTCTACGGGGACAAAACCTTTTTATCTAAAACGCGCGGAACTGTGTATCGGAAATTCTAAAGATATTCTCATTTTAAAATTATTTTGCGATATTGCTGTTGAACTGAATTTTATGGTTTAAGTGAGAAGAACTGATATTTAATAAATAAAGGTAACACACAAAACGTTAAAAAACTCCCCTTTGGACGTAATTTAAAATCTGAGACCTTTAATTTTTTTATTATTTTTTTTAAAGTATTTAAACGGTATAGTCTTGGTATTATTAGATAGCAAAGGTGGGTATTAATTTTATTCAAAATGAGGAGCGAAATATTTACACGTTTTATACCAGTTGTGCAGTTTCAGTTTGTAGAAGTCGGAATTGTTATAATTCCTATTTATGATTTGATATTTCAAGCGTATGAGCACAAATATTTCTCACTATTATAAAAACAATTCGGATTTTTTGACACATTCTCACGTTTAGCGTTGCATCGTTACCGATTTATGACGCCCTTCAGAAGCTGAAAGAAAATCTGAAAGATCCACTCGCATTCCTTGAATTCGCGATCAGGATGTGATGCAATAAAGAAAAAAAGGAGTGGTTAGAATGAATTGAGATAATGAAGGGATCATTTTCGCTTATTTCTCTCGCTTTAGTATTTATTCTGTATTAATATTGTTGCTTCCTTAGAAATTTTCATTTGCTTTTTTTAAGTTTTTTTTCTCGGAATGAGGAACTTTCGTAATGATTATTCACTACTACTCAGTATTTTTAGATACGCGTTTCAAATTTACCGTTTTACAGCATAATAGAACTGGGTTAGACAACTATTGAGTAATAGTAGTTCATGAGGCTAAAAGTGAGCCTATGATTTCTTGAGAAAAATCCCTATCTTTGACTCACCTGGTTCCTTTTTTCCTAGAGCTGGCTGAACGATGATCCGAAAGGGAAAGCAAGCTTACGGCTGGGAAAAAAACACTTCTCCATTTAACACGACAACAGATCGTCTTTCCCCCGTATTTTTTCCTGCACGCTATACCTTCCGCCAATAGAACCGGTAGAGAGCACGCATGCGCAAAAGCTTCTCCGAGCCACGCGGCGTCTAAGCGAAAGCCGGCCACTCAAGTTGGGAACTCGCATCCGGAGGATTGAGAAACGATCGTTTGTAAGAGAGAGCATGGCGAGCAAAACAGCGTATAGCGGTGTTCCCGCAGCGGAAGATGCAGACCAGGGGTCAAAGAAAGCCCCACCTGCGGACGATGCGATCTGTTTGAAGCCCAAGATGGGCCTTCTGAATGGAGTCACAGTAATTGTAGGCAGTATTATTGGTTCAGGAATATTTGTCAGTCCTAAAGGTGTACTTTTGGGTACCGGCAGCGTGGGCCTTTCCCTCGTGGTATGGATCGCATCGGGTGTTTTTTCAATGATAGGGGCTTTCTGCTATGCCGAGTTGGGCTGCATGATTACGAAGAGTGGTGCGGATTATGCATATATAATGGAATCATTTGGCCCCTTCGTCGCTTTCCTGAGACTCTGGGTAGAGTGCATGATCGTCAGGCCTTGTTCGCAAGCAGTAGTGGCCCTCACCTTTTCTTTTTACGTCTTAAGACCTATTTTTCCTGACTGTGAGCCACCTGATGCATCCGTCCGTTTCCTAGCTGTCCTCTGCATTTGTAAGTAACATTCATTTAATCCATTGCAATAGAATTATTATTATTTCATTGCTTTTGAAGAAGAATCTTTGCTTTTTAAAAATGAGTTTTATTTAAAATTCATTTAATATAGGGCTTCGATATTTCAAAATGAATTTAGTCATAGTCATAGTTTTAGAATTTAATGATAGGAGCAATATTAAAAGGTTGAAATGTAAACGATTCAAGCAGTATTAAAAGGTTGAAATTATTCTGGAGCAATATTAAAAGGTTGAAATGTAAACGATTGCGATGCAGGGTGATTGCTCTTCCCTTAGTTAGAATGTAAAGGCTATGATGATTAAGGGTTTAATTGTTTAAAGTCATAAAAGAGTCATATATTTTGAAATTTCGCGACAGTCATACTCATCATTTACTCATCGCTCATCTTGTAATAAGAATTAATATTAAATAAAGATAAAAATAAGGATTAAATTTTTAAAGATGTAAATAAAGTATTCTGAGAGAATTATTGTCATCAGTATATAGCATTATTCTAAAAAAATATTGCATAAGTAGCGAAATTTATTTCAATGAGTTAGTAAAAAATAAAATACCAGTTTAAAATGCCCGAAAATTTAAATATATTCAGAAAAGCTAAGTATTTTAGCTTTAATTAAAAAAAGTTTTACCATACATCTAAAGCAAATAAATTTATTAAGTTAAAAATGCCGATCCGAGTAAATCTGCATTTTGCGTAATTCGTTTCTATTCATATGAAACATTGATATTATTCACATCAAACATTGATATGAATAATATCAAACATTGATATTATTCTAGTAAATGGCGCGTTGAACGAACTGCTAGTCCTATTTTATGTTTAAGCACCCCTTTCTTTTGTTAAAAATTATAATTTCTGATATTATTTCTATTAAACGGTAGAATAAACGAACTCTATGCTGTGTCTAACACTGGTGCTCCTCATTCCTAGCCTTCTTATATTATTCTAATAAATATCAGAATAAAAAAATTCAAACGTTAACGGAAATCAACTTTTTAGTATTTTGACTCAAATAAACTAACAAAAATATGGTTTATCTTGGAGAAAAGTCGTCGAACATATTATTGGCAAGTTCTGACGTAATATCATTGAACGAAACTTCATTTATACTGTTAAATTTATATGTAGACGTGGGATTTAAGGTGTGATTTCGTTATAGCCTTTAAATTTTTTAAGTGAAGATGGAAGAAATAGCGAGGAAGAAATCCGCTTTTCCTCCTGCATGCATTTCATGTAGATTAAAAAAAAAAAAAACATGGGACTTGCATTTAAAAATCTACTATTTTGAATTCACCTTATTTCAGACTGTTTTCGTTTGCTGTTAAACATATGTTTTATGCCCTAAAGCTGTATGGAATAGGCCTTCCGATATGATTCAATATACATTAGCTCCCGAACTTGTGAGCCAGAGTCTTTCAGAAGGCATCGTGCATTTCTGGGAGAATTTCGCGAAGAATTCAGAGACAGTAATAACCGTTATATCCCCGCTAATAGCCGTTATATTCCCTTCTTAGTATTAAAATTAAGGTAGACCTAAGTGATGGTCAGCAAACGTTATAATTCAAATTTGTTTGATTCGTGTATATTATATATACCTCTTTTAAAATTAAGGGATTGCACGTGGAAAGAAATCCAGGCATGGCAATGAATTAAAAAATTTCAGAGGAGTAAATGGCTACAACAACGCAGTACTGGTAGTTTTTGTTTCGGAGGGGAGGGTGAGGCGAATTTTTGTTGGCGTTTTTTGTAGACTGTTTTGCGTTTTTATGTTTCTTCATCGTGCATATAACTTAAATACAATCATGTGTTCTTTCGAAAGGCAGATAATTTATGTACTTTTCAAGGCAGATAATTCTTCTTTAAAATTTGCATTTCATCTCAATCTTAAAAGCGTTAAATAGGGTTGCTATGTTCATAGTATTTTTTTAAAAGACAAATCCTGGTTTAAATATCTCAGTCCATTAAAATTAGGCTAAAAAGCAAACTTAGATTGGCGTATATTTTGAATAAAACTCGATCGACTTCAAGAATGATAAGACATAGGTGGCTCTTCATCAGGGAGGAAAGAAAAATTCACCAGGAGTAAATGTCTAATCATTGAAATCGATAGAGTGTTTAAAATTTAAGCCATTCTAAGTATGTTTTAGCCTAATTTTAAATTTTACATTGGGATATTTCTTTTCCACTTAATACATGGTTTTTGTCGTATTTAAAAATATGAACCAATGCTTCAGAAGCACTTTGCCGGAAGTGTAGAACAGGAAATGGAGGCGATATAAATAGGAAGATGTGCGAAACAAATCCGGCACAGAATTCATTTTTGATTGGATAAGATCTCTGTGGTTGCGGTGTGATGGGTTTATAATAACTCTACAATTTAGAGGCAATCTTAACTTTAAAGATTTATAAAATCTACATGAGCTTTCTATAAACTAATATGGTAAAAATTTCACATGCAATTAATTATCTAAAACAAAAATTGGTGGTGTAGTAAATTTCTTATTCATGTCTTGGTATGCCACATTTAAAAATACAAATTGGTTTAGTCTGTGACTGAAATTCAGATTCAAGGTTAGAAAATACATGGAAGTGTTTTCTATTCTCTGCTTTTCTTTTTACTTTAAAATTTTTATTGTTCTTGAAATTTGTTTTTGTAAATGGATTAAAATTTACTTATTCTTTTTTAACAATCCGAGGTTTTTAAAATATGTTTCGCGTGCAGAAGCAAATGTAAAAAATCATCTCCTCTCTTTCAATAACGATATAAGGAGATCAATTATTAGTCTGAGTAGCATTTTTTCGTATATGTGGACATTTCATTCGCCCGATATTTGGTTGTCATGGCTACATTGCAATATCGTCCATGCAGGTAGTGAACAGCAAGAAATCAGTGACGTATTCATTGCGGGAGTTGACGTTAGCTATATGAGAAGTTGCGTCAGAAATCCTAAAGGCTTTTACGAAATTATCTTAAGTATGAAATGTGTTTACAAACATGTGTCTGAACTGTCTTGTAGTAAATTTTGTCGCGCGTGTGAATACAGCTGACGTTCCATTTCCAATCTTTTCACGTGTTTTGTTTCATTTTCTGGTGGCGGTGATTAGTGACTTGGTTGCATTGCAGTATATGTCGAGATTATAATTGCAGCTTCTCGAATTCATGAGAGTGTTCCTCTTCGTTTTTTGATTGTTCTCTAAAAGAACTTCCAATATGATTTCGAACGTTTGGTATTACCGAAAATTTACAATTTTGATTACCAACAGAAGAATTAACTCGTAAAAATAAAGTAATTTAGTTGTGCTATTGTGTGTACATTCAGTGATGGTAATGGTAAATAACTTATAAGGTATTTTTTCTCCCTTCTTCACGTGTTTTCGTGGGGCAGTGGTCAGCACGCCGGACGCGTCTTCGAGAGGTCCGTGGTTCGAGACCCGGCGAAGGCGTTGCTCACTTTTTTACGTCTCCTACTTCGAAATAACCTAATGTCTCTACAATGGCGCCCGAACAACAACAATTAAAAAAAAGGGGGTGTTTGATGGTTCTCCAAGACTGGGATATGGTGATTGGGTCCCCTATTCCCACCCCAATCGCCGTTTAAACGGGAAGTATAGAAGATATTTCTCCCGCCTTCTTCGCATGCCTTCGTTGTGTAGTGGTCAGCACGTTCGACGCGTATTCGAGAGGTCCGTGGTTCGAATCTCGGCGAGGGCATTGCATATTTTTCGTCTCTCTTGCTTCTAAATAACCTAATGTCTCTACAAAGTGAATGTAAACCTATAGTCATATTGACGGAAAGACTGATCATATCAAATCTAGCTCCATTTAATTATTTAAATTTTTGCTGAACTAGTACCACATAATTATAAATCGATTCTTAATACCATATCTACCACAACTTAGTTATAAAATATAATTATTAGACAATTGAAGGGAAACCCATTATTGAACTTATACCTAATTATTGAATATGCACTTAATTATCATTGAACATACATATCAAGCGTGTCCCAATAAAAGCGCCGGATTCAATATGTCCAATACAATATTTTTAGAAATTGGAAAATATTTTTACATACTTAAACAAGAAAATGATCCGATTCAAGAATCGGAAAATAATGTCTGGCGTATGTTCTCCATTACTTAATCTACAGCGTTCTCTCTCGATGAAATTCTGAAATTCGTATTCACTTTCTCACATATGTGCCTATCGAGGTGACCAATGACACATTCAGTTTCCAGTTTAATTCCTTTTATTTTTACTCTTTTGGGAACTTGCAAGAACACTATCATGTACAGTGCTTTCAACAAACTGACGGAATCGAGAACCTATCTTTTCAAATTTCTTTAACAGACAGCGATTTATTCTTCCATTAAGTGAATTTTCACTTGAAAGGATTGCAAGAAGCTTCTTAATAGTATATAACCATTCCTGTAATTAGTTTCCACAATCAAAGCTCGCTACTTTTATTAAGCCTTCCAAGCTGATTAAGCTGCGAAATCAACTGGCAGTGATAAAATGCCAGTCTTGCCAGATCAAATCATCGGAACATTTGCCTGCTGTAAGTATGTAACAATAGTGGCTAGTGCGTCGTGCAGCTGCAACACAGGTCTGGGGTTCGATCTTAAACACCGGGACTCCTGCGACAAGCTGACCCCTTGCCCAGGACATCTGCTGATGCACTCCGGGGTCCAAAAGGTTAAGAAAGCAGAAAAAGGGCGCTGCCGGCTGTGGCCCACTAGGGCTGTTGTGCCACTGAGTTTAGTTTAGAATATAAAAATATTTTCCATTTTCCTGAAAATAAAAGTTTTTTTTAATGTATTAAATCTAACGCTTTTGTTAGGACACCGTATACATGTAATTCTTTACCACAATTTTGCCATGAATGAACATTTACCTAATTCTGTCATATCTAAAATTCGTTATTTTCACTTCTCGATAACTGAAGTATATAAGTTATAAGTAATTACCACATTCTACCTCACGAACTTTCGTGATGCAAGTAGATTCCACGTTTAGCTAGAAAATGGAAGATTCATAATTAGAATCCTAGTGTAGGCGCCGCTAATTTTTCACATTTCTTGCTTAAAAAAAAACCTCATGTCTTTGCGAAGTAACTTCAGCTAGTAACATATTCTAAGTTGCTTGGAATCACACAGTTTTCATTTGCTTGATAAAAAAATACTATTTATTTAATTTTTTTAAATCCGTAATGATTGCTACAGGTACTTGTAAACATATTTATTTACTTATTTATTTATTTATTATTTGCATCACACTGAAAGAGACCCAAAGTTAATTATCTACACTCATTAAAGTAATTATGATTTTCATGCTCAGTAATATTCTGGTTTCACGTTTATTAATAGATAACTGTATGTGAGTGTCTGATTTTTGGACAATAGTTCATTTGGATGGCTATGACACACTTCCTGGAAGTGCGAATGTTGGAAATGTTTTGAATATTTTAAATTGTTTGATATTAAAAATGCCATTTTGAATTATTCATGCACCACCCTTCTTCCGATTCATATACTATGCACGTATGTAGAGCGTAAAATCTGTTTTTAACTTGTCATTTTTTCCTGGAAGATCATTGCAACCTGTTAGATTAACATATGGAAAATGTTGTATTATTCCAAGATGAAAATTTAATAGTGGCAGTTATTTTAGCGCAAGATTAAATTAAAAATTTAACAAACCAGATTAATACATTTAACGTTCATGGATTACGTTTTGTGTTTTATCCGGAAAAAGAAAGAAAGAAAAGAAAGGCAATTTCTAAGTACTTGGCTTTCCTGATTTATTGGCTTATTCTTTGGAAAGAAGAAAGTTGTTTACTGAATAATCTGGTCGTTCAGTGAGGAATGCAGGGGGAATTTTTATGTAGCGACAAAAATATAATCTAACTGGCTGTATTTCAGCTAGAACTATCAGATGCAACATAGTCGGTACAGAATGTTATGAAATTTATTTTCTGATTAGGCTCACTGGTTTCTTTGTATGTGAGCTCCTTTGCACTTTGCATGTGTTTATGAAAGGAGCTAGTTTTTGATATTAGAAGCCTATGACGTAGTCTGCATTTTCATATTACATTACGTTACGTTACAAGATCATGTGTAGCTTGAAAGACTGACAGTTTTGCAATTTGTTGTTATTCACTGTGACAATGCTTTTATAATTTATCTTTCAAATAACGTGTAACAAAACTGTAACCTGTAACAGATAATCTGTAACACTTCCTGTATCAAACTGAGTGGAAGAATTAAGCATAATGTCAGTTTGTCATTTGTATTATTTGTCCCTTCCTAGTACGTTCAACGCTGCTTAGCCGGTTTAATGGTTAGTGATGCTGAGTGCCGTACCGATGGGCCCGAGTTCGAATCCCGGAAAAGGTACGAATGCTTGCAAGAGTATAGTGTCTGTGCTGTAAGGGGACGCTCGAAATACAAGGTGAGCCGAAAGTCCTATCAAGAGATTGATGGTAGGGAAAAAGGGGCAGACGCTCGGGCCGCTGCCCCGCAATGTTCTTCCTCAAAATTAGAGTGACAGCTTAACAGTTAACCAGGTTCAGAAAGACCTCAATCACCTGTGGTATTATAGAGATGCTGGCCTAGCTTCTACCTGTACCTGTAACAAACTGAGTGACTTAAAAGCAATACAGCTGGTTGCGATCTGTACACAAAAGGATTCGGTTGCTGAGCACATATTAATTACAGTCTGCAGTTCCTACTTTTCATCTGTCTCTCCGTTCACATTAATGGTCAAGCGCTACCGAGCAGCAATGGCCGAATAGTAGTTTGATTCGGGTGCAAATGGGAATTTTTGTAGTTTTCCCCATGTATATCGTAAATGCGAGCCAGTTTGCTCTAAAATTCCTCCACGGAAGGAATCCATCTCTTTAGACAGACCGCTCTTGCGTGCTTTGCCATAATACAAATACTACAAATCCATTTTTTCGTGCGAATAGCCAGATTGCTCATAAACATATGCGAGCCAGAAAGATTGTGAGGCTAGTTTGAGTATACTCCTGTTTGCGCCTCTTAGTTGGCAGAAAAGCATACAATTAATTCAAAATTATATGCATATTTCTTAATAATGTTATTAACACTTATACCATTAGTATATTTAATAAAAGACATTTCTAACACCATATTTTATGCACTTCTGTTACATAACTCACTCGTTACAATAGAAGAATGCCATTCGGTGGCCATTGTTTTTCTTTTCCTGAATTTGTTCATTTATCGGCGCGAAAGATTTGTGTACAGTGAAAACCTCTCTATAAAACAGCCACTCACGCTCCAAATAATTTTGGTCATCTGTTCTTTTGGAGAACATTATTGTCTTGGAGTTAGTTGACTTGGAGAATATTATTGTCGGTGAAGTTCAATACCATTACTCAATTATGTTTTTAGAGATAATCCGGTACGGAAAGTGGTTGTTTTGAAAGATTTCACTAAAGTGTGTATTGTGTTTTCACTTCTGAACTTTAGTGCCGGAAAAAGAAATATTATTCAACAATTTTTCATTAATCTCCAATAAGTAGCTCTAAAATTAGAGAATTTGATATTATATTTATAGGCTACAATACGCAATCAACGTCTCTGCAATCAAAACTACGCCGTATTTGCTGGAACTCGACTGATGGAAATCTATCTGTCGTCATCCGGTTTTGGCATCTGCAGACTACAAATGAGGCTGCCAAAAGATTTATCGATTTGTTAGAATTATGTTTTTTGATAATGACTTCTCTATCTACCACTGCGTTGTGCTTCACTGTTTCAAAATCAGAATACAGTTTTTTTTAAGTAATATTCTTTTTTTTTGGCTGTAATCTAAGCCACTCAGGATTATCTATGTCGAAGATTCACTTAACTGTGATTCACAAAAAAATTCTTCTGAATTGTCTGAATTATAATTCATTGAACGTTCCTGTAACTGAATTACAGAAATTAGGTAACCTGATGAAGTGTATCAGAATATTGCCAGGAATACGAGATTTTTTAAAGGGAGAGCATTGTTATTATATTTATTATTATTATGATTTACCTTACTAAGTAGTTAAATTATTGGTTAACACTTACACACTTCTTTCGTTCGTGTATATATTAAATTACAACTGCAAACTCTATATTAAATTAAGGGCATTATCATCAAGAAAGTTTAATGAATCCTTTTTAATCTTCTATATATTAGTCAAGTTTACCTTTAGTTATTCAAGCTAAAACAACGGGGACTTGAAAATTACTATTATAAAATATGGAATTGTAATATTCGGAATTTTGAAATACTTTATTGCTAGACAGCTACCAATTTGCCTAATTCTTTTCATATATCTTAAATGGCCTCGAAGCAATTCTACGAAATTCGTCATATATCCAATGTTTTAGAAAATAGAAAATATTAAAAAATATATTTTAATGAATTGGCACAATACAGTTCACAATAAAGTAGCCAACATTGAAATGCGTGAAGTTTGGAAACAAATTTTTTGAATGATTTCATTATTGTTCTTTTTAATTACAATTATGTCCCCAAGATGGCACTTCCTGATTTGCAACAGGAAAAGTAAATTAATGAAGTTGTTAGATTTTTAAAGGAACATTTTAAATTTCCAAACTATTCGTGAGGTTGTTAAATTTTTAATTTTAAAGAACTAATCTTAGTGTTCTCGAGACAATAACGTATGGATTGTTAGCTCGAGGTAAAATTTTACCAAAGCCTGCTTCTCTATGTGTTGATGGTTCTGCAAATGAAAGGCAGTTATTGGTGGAAGATCTTTCAAAGAACGAATGGTCTCAAATTACTTGTAACCTTCTTGAATCTTGAAACAAAAATTATGGGTTCCTTACGTTTCTCGTATCCTTGAGGTGACACAGTGATGGAATAGCTTAATTATCTGTCTACTTGCAAAGATAATGAAAATTCAGCCATAGTATATCTTATGATATAATGGAAAGATAGCGAATTCTACGTATATTAGCTCCTGTCTTTATAGTTCTTTGTGTAGTTAACACTTTTCTGACAATTTCTGGTAACACTAATTCTGAGCACTAGTTCTGACTGAGATGTATCAGATTAATTTAAACGGACAGAGTTAACTGAATTGTGGTATGAGAATAGTATTTATCTGTCTATATATTTGTTTGCCTAATGCACATAGGTATGTGGTTGTGTAAGATAAAAAATATGTTAATCAAAATTCTAAATTTCAATGGCAATAGTCCTTTGGAAATTTGGCAAGCGAAACTTAAACCAATACAGATAAGGCTTAACCAAAACTAACTCATTCCAAACCAAGCTTTTATCTTGGATATGTGTATTTCCTCTCTCGATCGCTGTTCTGCGAACATGTCACTGTTGACCTCTCATCAGTTGTACTGTTGTAACGATATAAAGAGGGACAAAGTTGATTAAAAATGGGCTCTGAGATTGAACGGCCGTGAATGCAACTACTTCTTATGCGTCTGTGTGTCAACATTATCTAGAACAGCGGTCGCCAACCTTTAGAACTTCATGGACCACTAAATGTATAATTTTATATTTGGCGGACCACTAATATGAATTTAGAAAAAAAAAGGTAAATACATTTATACTATAATAATCACAAAATTTTTATTTTATTAATGTGAAATGCATCCATCGAAGGTAACAAAGTTATAGAGTAGTTATTTAAAAAAATGAAAAATTGAAGCTTATTTAAGTATTACACATTTTTAGTGTGATATTTGTTCTTGTTTGTTTGAAATCAGTTAGTGGGTTTTTGGTTCCACTGACGTCACTGCAAAATGGAAAGCCACGTTTATTTCAAGCCGAGACCGGTACCGAGTTTTAATTGCTCTTACAGATAAAAATGTCTTTCCCCACAAATATGCTGCTGAAAACTGAATTAAAATTTTCATTGTTTTTTTCACTCAGTGATGAGTATTCATTTTTTATTGAGAGCCAAAAATGAGGTCTTGATAAAGATGACTGGAATTTTGTTTTTAAACTGTCGTCGCAAGACTGATCAGTAATATACAAAAGATACAGAGAGGCTTTGGAACAATAAATTTACATATGCTTGATGGTAGAGAAAAAATAAAACTACAGTATGCGTAAAATAAACATAGATATCTGGTTTTGTATAAATTACTTATGGGCTAATTTCCGTTTAGTTTAGCTTCAGGATACGGTTGCTATCAATGGGCCACTTAAACAAAACGTTCCTAAAAATCATCCAATTTGACAATTTCACAGTTTTGTACAAATTTTATAGTAACGCAAATGTAAATATTATTTTTACACGGAGCAAAAATGTGTTATTAGCAACTGCAGTGGTATATGTTTATAATTCAGAAGGAAAAAGAATGTGCTATTCTTGATAACGGCAGCATATCTATGGTGGCCAACTTTTCACTTTCAAATATTTCTAGATGCACCTACAGAAGTCGCTAAAAAGTCGCTAAACTCAGAAGGAATTTCGTATAAAATTTAAAAAAAGAATAATCCATAGTCTATGCTACGTTTTGTTACTCGTCAAATTTGAAACTGAATTTTCATAAACCCAATTTTTCTGCGGACCATCAAAAATTTTTCACGGACCACCAGTGGTCCGTGGACTACCGGTTGGCGACTGCGGATCTAGAATATTACAATTAAATTCTGAAATTGTTACTTACATAATTCTTGTATCTTATAAAAATAAACTGCAGCAAACATTCTTTTTGAATATAAGCGATTGGATTTTCAATTTCTAAATGCTGAACTGCGTATGCAATTCATAAATTATACTAATAGATGTAATCGTTACGTCATATGCACTAATTTTAGCCAATGTATATCAGATTAATCAGTTTAAACGTTCTGAGTTGATTGAACTGTGGCATGAGAGTATACAGAACCACGCTTTTAACCGCGATAAGGTTCGAAAATGCATGGCGTCTAACTGATAGAACTGTGCTCAATCGCCGCTAGAACAAACGTTGGGAGTAGATGAAGTTCTTGGAAACGGATATGTTTATACGGGGGGAATAATGCTTGTCTAAAGAATAAATCAGACTGAGAAATATCAGATACCAGCTTCATTTTTAGCCAGAATTCGCTTTCTCTCTTTCTGAGGGCATGTCTGTCGACGCTTCAGGCGTCTGGATAACGAGCGAAGGAACTGTGTTTATTTCACCGGCTCTTTTTAGCCAGTCAGTTTAATTTAAAGTTAATTAAGTCTCATTAAAGCGAAATGAACTTTTTAATTTTAGAAGTAGTCATTTAAAAGAGATTAGGCGGCAGACCTTTTATTTGCGCATTGTCTGTTTAGTTATTGATGTAATGGAATTAAACTTGTAATATCTTTTAATTACACGTAACTTAAGGTCTTATTTAATAGAACTTTTATAGTCCTAGTTTTCTATTAAAGGAGGAAAAATCCATTTCAGCTTCTTATAAGATACACTGTAAAAGACAACGAGATGTGTTACTTGAATATTTAAACTGCACTTGTGGATATGCTGAACTTGAACTGCACTTGTGAACATTATTAAGAAACTGCACAAAAATGTAAGTGAAGAGCCTTACATAGCTCTTCACTTATATGCAGAGGATATGAATTTGAATAGATAAATTAGGTTAATGATTTAAATCGGAGAATAGCAGTTACTGCTTTGTTCGGGAAACAGAAAAAAATTCTTTCATTAGAGATTTGATACCATCGTGGTTCAATAACCGATCTTTTCTAAAACGCTGTTGGCTAACGTTTACTTACAAAATTCGAAATCTTCTTTTGGTAACAGTGAGACTTCATATTTTGCACATATGTGACAAAATATGATGTGCATTTGTTACCATTATATCAAAATTTCATTGCTACATTGTTGTTTGAGGTAATTAATTTAGCGATACGTAAGATATCCGAAATTATGCACTAATTGGGGAAAACTACACTCACGTTTGTGAAAATTGCAACACAATGAAGGACTTACGCGAGTGAGCTGAAATTTTCAGGAAATGCAAAGTAGCGCATGATATGCAAATGATTAGAATTGCAAATCCGTAGCGCATGCGTATGCTGAGCAGCGCCCTCTGAACGGCTGATGGATCCGAATAAATAGACGGCTGTAGCGAGGCGTGTATGGTTATCGGTGGTTATCTGCTAGTGGTAAACGTTAACTCAATCTGTACTTATGCCTCGTCGACGAAAGAGAGCGAGATTTGAACAACTTACAGAGTTTGAACGAGGGAGAATCATCGGCCTTCGTGAAGCTGGATTGTCGTATCGTGCAGTAGCCTCTCGTGTGCAGCGTAACAGCAGCACAGTGATGCGCGTTTGGAAGCAGTGGACGGACGAGTGTCGGACAACTCGGAAATCCGGGAGTGGACCCCGAAATGTGACGTCAGCTCGCGATGATAGACACCTGGTCCGCATGGCGCGGACGGACCGTACAGCTTCCTCTAGACAATTGGCAGCACTGTGGTCAATAGCTACAGGTGTTTCATTGTGTGCTTCATCAATTCGTAGACGTCTGCTGCAGTGTGGACTGCGCGCACGGACTCCTTTATACAGGATCCCCCTAACGCACGACCATCGCCGCCTGCGGCTACAATGGGCCAATCAGCATAGAGACTGGCGTGCTGATTGGCAGCATGTCGTGTTTTCTGACGAATCCCGCTTTAATTTGTGGTACCATGATGGCCGCATTCGTGTCAGACGCTATGCCGGTGAACGCCACCTTCCGGAGTGCATTATCGAACGCCACAGTGGACGAACACCCGGAGTTATGGTCTGGGGCGCCATAGCATATCATAGACGATCTCAATTGCTACGAATTGTGGGCAATCTGAACAGCAACCGGTATATCCGTGAAGTTCTACAGCCCGAAGCTGTTCCCTTCCTTCAAAGCTTGCCAGGCGCTGTATTTCAACAGGACAATGCCCGCCCTCATACTGCTCGGATTGTTAAATCCTTCTTTGCAGCGCAGCAGGTACAGCTTCTTCCTTGGCCTGCGTGTTCCCCGGATATGTCGCCAATTGAACATGTGTGGGATGTCATTGGTCGGCGTCTTGCTCGTGATCCTCGTCCTGTTGCGTCTGCAGACGAACTTTGGGTACGCGTACAAACGATATGGAATGCTCTTCCTCAGTCAGACATTCAAACTTTGTTTGACTCCATGCCACGTCGTGTAGCAGCACTTATTGCGGCGCGTGGTGGCCACACAAAGTACTGATTCTGATCTCTTGTTCTTGTTTGTTTGCTTTGAACATTTAATCATTTATTTGTACCACTACCACTCAACTGTGTATTAAATTGCATTCAATTATGACGATTCCTTCTTGGTGTTGCAATTTTCACAAACGTGAGTGTATATTCGTAGTACAAATTCCGTCGTTTCGACAAAAAATTGTAGCAAAAACCATTTACGTGAATCTAATTATGGTTAAAATTAATTCTAAGAATAATTTACAAGAATTTAATATTTAAAGGAGTCATTACATTACTCAGAGATAGGTTAGATTATTCATGGTACTTGTTTGCCAAGATATTTTGCTCGGGTTTGAGTCCGAATAAGGCATGGGCATTTTTGACTTTCTAATATCATTACGATATTTGGGCACTTAAAAGTCTCTTAAAAGTCTTAGAAGTCTCTTAAGTCCAGTTCAGAAGATGAAGGTAAGGAAATAAATTATTCGGGATGCTTGCACTCAAAATTGGGTTGGAGCTTAAAAATTAACCAAATCTTTACTGATTAGATTTGAATTCAGTTGAAGCGTTAATTTAAATAAAAAATAGAGTTAAAAGCGTGTTTGTATAATTAAGTGCCCTGGTTCTCAGGAACTTATGGAATGAGAAAGTTAAAAAAATTTTCACTAAAGAAGTAAGTTAACTGTTCACATGTAAATAAAAATCTTCTTTTTTCTCTGTCTGTGAGGTACATTGCGTCTTTACTTTTCACTGAGTAAGAATTCATTCGCCAGCTTAAGGAATGATTTTTTTGGGGGGGAGGGGGCTGGTTCGAAATAATTTTTAGAGTTTTTTTTAAATCTAATTATTAAATTCTACAAATAAATGCAGGATTGGCGATTTCTCCGGAATCTGGGATTCAGATCTCAGGATTCGGTAGATGGGATCTCTCTGTAGGATCCAGTTTTGCGCAGACTGTTATATGCTTATTATAGGATCTAGTTTTGTGCACTAGATCTATAGCTTCATTTATATTATAGTGAAAAGAACTGGAAAAGTACACAGTAATGATGATGATGATGATGATAATAATAATACTAAATTTTACTTTTAAATTTTTGACGAGAAGTTGTATTATTTCGGTACACAAATTATTTATTGCCTGGAATGCATTAAAAATAATAAATTTTGCATGAACGAACAAATTTAGTTTTTAATAATTATTAATTTTAGTTTTTGAACAGTAACTGAACGCTTTTAACCATTCATGGTTAAAAGTGGTTTTTTAAAGGTGATCACTTTTTAATCTGTGAATATGTTTTATTTTTCTCATTTCATTGAATAGCATTACATAAATAAAAATTATTAATTATTCACTATTTTTGAAGCGGTTGAAAAACCTAAAAGTGAATAAATTAACAACCAGTTTATGTTCTTATCAATGAACTGTGCGCTGGATCAGTTTCGTGAAGCAAACCGCTTTAGAAGCCGTTACGAGAATAATGTCTGTAATAAACTCATTGCTAATTTATTTTCAGTTTATACATAATGTCCGCGGTCGGCACTTTGAACAATTGTTGTAAAGTTTTTGTTTTCTCTGGACATCACGAGCTGTGTCGTACCTATTCTGTACAATAAATAATTTTCTGGAGTGTTTCTTTCTTGTCTTAGTTTGTCTATCTCCAGACGCATTTTCTCGATTTTCACCCTTTAAACGTCATTTGTGACTCCATATTCCGTTGCATTTTTTGATCGTCTTGATGAGCACTATCATCCCTCTAAGTTTGTTGAAGCATTTCAGATACATCCTGTATACTGGCCTGTTTCCGTACTTTTATTGAATACTATTGCAGGTAAGTTAGTTTAATAAGGCTAGACTCTTCCGAGATTTTTAACAAATGTTTCCGTTATGATCGAAACACTAAATGAAATATAACTTTAGATATAAATCTTCCGTTTGTAATAAATTAAAAAAAATAATTGAACTTTCAGACAAAACGATTACATTCAGAAGTACTTTTTGAATGGTTTATTTAAACAGTATGAAGTGGATTCAGGAGAAGTTATGTCACAAACTGTAAATGAGAGCTTTCCCATTTTCTAAATAGGAGGAATGCTAGAAAGGAAGTGGGAATTCAGGCGCAGGGATGGACAAAATCATGAAAGCACAATGTTTTCACTTGTAGTACAAGTAGCTAAAAGGCAAAGCTATGCCATGCTTAGCGCGACCTTATGTGCCAGTAATGAGTATTCAGTTTACTGCAATGTATATTCAGGCTGCTTATCGGGGGAAAGGGGGAATGGCTTTATTTTTGGTTCGTTTTTTCAAATGCCTTCTTAATCGCATAATTTGGAATGCTTTTTGGTTTAGAAAGACAGTATCAATTATGATAAGACTAGTGTGACGATTCTTTTAAACTCCGACGAATTTAAGTATAGCATATCGCTAGCGGGGATTATCTTCATTCAAGTGTACAGTAAGACGGCTTCTGGCAATATGACGGCAGCTTCAAAGAATAAACAGCCATGTAAAAACTAGCAAATATCATTGTAGAAACTGTACGAGTTCAGAGATTTTCATAGTTTGCTTAGTATGTGTTTATGGAATTAAAAAAAAACAACCTTAGAACACGTACATTAAGCGCATCCTTGTTTCTGAGGAAAACATTGTTTTTACTCTACATGAGGTAAACTGAATTGAATATACTAATAATTCCTTTAAAGTAAGAACAGTTTAGTGTAATTGATATTATTAAAAGATTATGGAGTTTTTCTTAACCAAGAGACTTGCTATACCTTCTAATGTCAAAATAAGGTGCATTTAGAAATTAAAACGAATTTAAAGTGGAATTTACTTCTATTCTTCGCTTTAAGAAAATTTTTACTTCTCAGAGCTATGGCAGTGCTTTATATAAATGCAGTTTTAAGACTTTTTAACGATTCCATTTCTTGAATTCCTAATGGTTTTCCTTTTTATTAAAAAAATTTTTTTAATAGACTATCAAAAATTTATTTTTTGCTGCATTTTTTATATTAACAGACTGCTTTGAAGAAAATATAAACTGATATTTAACTTTATGTATCATCAGTATTACAGTAACATACTCGCCGAATATTAAAATTCCCTTAAACTCTCTATTTGTATTGTTGCCTGCGTACAGGTTCGTGATAGATTGAATGCACAAGTCCGATAAAATGTTAATAAAATTTATTCTTATCAAAAGAAATATAACAGAACGCTTGAATTTTCCTCAGAGATATTAGTATAAGTGTTCACAATATCACGCAATATAATCAGCAGTTATACTTCAAACTACTAAAAACGTTAAAATGCAACGCATTGCAAAGAGAAAGCTAATCTGGTCTCACGCTGAACTCGCAACAATAACAGCAGCAGCTAACTTAAACAACTGAGCTGAGATGATCTCTTTTTATAGATTACAACTGGTCGCGAGATATTTCTAGTAATTGATAAGAGGATGTAATTACGGTTACAGTGGGCATAGTGGTCAATTATATTTATTGAATTTCAATACGAATTACCGAGATATCCATTTATTAAATGTTAAATGCAAGTGTTCCAGTATTTTTACTTTTCCGGCATAGCTTTCTCTTAAAATTTGTCTCGCGTTGCATTGCACGGGGAAATACAACAATTTTAATTATAATTCTACTAAAATTAGCTACCTAAATACAAAATTCCTAACAATATGTTGATTGCTTATCTGTCATTGAATGTATAAAACTGCTGAACTCTGGCAGTTTCATCCGAAATTGTATTAGTGAGAGATAAAATTATGGGAATGTTCACAATATTCATATGTATAATGCAAGTGAGAGGAATTTTTCATTACTCTAAAAAATCTTTAAAGAAGGTTTCACAAAGCAGGCAGCTGTCGGTGTAACAATCACTAATCTGTCTTACAATTGTTGGGCAGTTATTAATATTTTGTCATACATATTGGAAATATAATTACAGAACGAATTATTTTAAAGTTGGCTTAATTTGTTTTAGTTTATTATGGCAAAGCACACTAAAGCTATCTGCCTTAAGAGAGGGATGGCCTTTTGGAGGGCTTTCTAAGGGAAACTGGTTCGTATATACGTTACACATGGCGAAATCTTCGAAAACACCAAAGCAGCCAGCCCGTTCGAATGGACTCGAACCCAGGTCCGAACTACCATTGTTGAGCAATTTTACCGCTCGGCTATTGGTGTGCCTGAGTTATTTTAAGACATAAATATTAAAAAATACTAATGTAATATACATGTTTATGCTAAAAGGGTAAACCGGATATTCATTTATGTTCGTCTCTTTATAAATAATTGAGATATTGATATTAGTCTTATTAAGCTTATTATTTAGAATATTGGTAATAAAATTTCACTATAAAAATTTGCTTTTCATCACATTAATATCACATTTTATCTTCCAGAAATTGGCTCACATTTAGCACAAAGCGATTTAAAACTTAATTATCATATTTATTTGAGCATTACTTATTTTCTGTATCATTTTGCAGCCTTTCATTTCATTTTGATAATTTCCATATCATTTGTCGTAGAATTTTGTCTTAAGATCCCATGTACGAAGTCTTCACCAAGCTCAGACATTTTATCACTATCGCAGAAACGAGAGCCTAGTAATTTTTGCCTTCCCTTTATTAAAATATTTTCCTTTGTGATGCCTATCTCGTTAATAACAGAACTGAGAAGGTTTCAAAGGTAAACTACAGTGGCTTAATTTTTTTATATCATAAATTTATCTAGACCAATCACTTCAAACACGCCACAAACAAAACACATGCCTTAATCAAACGACACATACGACCTTTTACTTTAAAAGATTGATCTATCGGCCTCAATTTTATGAAGAGGAAATATTTTTCTGCAATTAAATCTATATATTTATATTCAGCTGTATAATCAAGGGATGAGCATTTGCAATCGATAACAGTGCCAGTGAAGAATAAAGTACTTACGAAGTACGACAGCATACTACTCTTCATTACAGACTACATTCTCTATTGAAACGTTAAAACTGATCGTGTTTCTTCCTGAGGTATAATAAAATCTTCTGCACTGTGACATTTCTGACTGCGAATTTTGACCTTACCAAGTTTTAAAAGAAGATTGTTCTCGACGCCCATTTTCCTCCCACCTCATTAATGTTGTCTTACTAAGGTGGGAGTGTTGTTTTCACCCAGTGTTTCCTTTTCGTTGCCTTTCAATCTCTTTGCTCAACTTCGTCTTCCATATAAAATTACAGAGATTATGGCCTAATTTTTTCCTCTCCTTTTCTATGCAACGTTTGGTGCCTTTGCCTAAATAATTTACGTTCTAAAACATTCATACTGACATGCCGAAATCAAAGTCGAGATCTATTTTCCTTATTGCATTTCTTAGGTTTCAATTTTTTTTTCTTTTGTGAAGGTTTCTCCTATGTTTCTTGTTCATTGCAAATTCGGAAAGTACAGATTTCCTTTTTAGCCAGTAAAAAAAGGGGGGGGGGGGGGGG